>JBAMHZ010000067.1:706874-729084 GCA_037177395.1 Alpinia galanga
CCATGTTAGCGGTGTAAGTGAGCTGTCCTTCTTGTCTGATGCTTTTATGCTTGCTTTCTCTCTTCTTCTCTTTCCATTCCTTTCTCTCTCTATCCCGTACTCTCATTCCAACTTCTCTTTGTGAGTCTTTCCTTTGATTCTGTCCTCGGATGTCTTTGGTAAGTAGATCGGGCTTCTTTCACGTCTCCTTTCTTTGCCTGAGATTCATTCCCACTGTATGAGGTGAGAAAGTGTCTTTATGGTCACAACCGACCCTCTTTCTATGGCCCTAGCCGAGGGCCGGACCAAGGGATTCCCTCTGCCAAAGCAGCTTTCACTATCCCTCGCGGCAACGATTGATCGTTCGATCTCCTAAGTACTAACTTTCCGGTAAAGAGTCATCGGCTCCATTCCCATTCACTGCTGCAGCATCCGAACAGAGAAAGATGATGAGGTATAATTCACTCTTTTCATTCACGTTCACACTCTTTCCCCACTCAGCGCAATTGCTGCAGCTGCTTTTCTTGCTTCAATTGTTCTTTGTTCTTGCTTCATAAGTGCTTTTTCCGGACCATTCAGATAAGAGACTATCCGATGTCCATCTGAGACTGCTGCTATAACGGTGAGGTTAGGGGTTCTCTTCCCTTGAGAGTTCATTCCTCTTGTCCGGTGCTTTATTCACCTTCTTTGGAGAGGCGGACCTGGGACCGACTCCAGGCTTCCGAGTGGAAAATGCACAAATGTCGGTGTCTCGGCCCTCTCAGTAGAGCCCTCCTCTTCAGTCGGCCCTGTCGGTCTCGTAGCCGCTACAGTCGTGAATGGCAAGCGCCCGGCCAAACTAACATGTGTACTCGGTCCATGTGGTCGAGCGCGTCGTTATCACAATATTAGCCCATCACGATGCTCGTCCCATCCTTTAGTCAGACGTCGCTATCGCTCGTCCCTCTTCTTTGATCTCCAGTGGTTGCTCAAAGAGGGGTCGAAAGTTCCTTTACAAGCACGGTGCACAATCTCACAGGGGTCTTACACACACGCAAGTAGTGGCTTGATCTCAAAATAGGTTACCTAAGGGCCTCGGCCCGACAAGGAATTTATAGAAGCGAGAGTCAACCAAAGAAAAGAGTCAAATCAATCCTTCCACTTTATCGATCGTTATAGAACCCACTATCTAGTCCCTCTGACTACTGACTACTCTTTGCTAAGGGGAACAGAGAATCGGGTTGGACAACTTATCTGGCCTCAGTCCTAATAATGCTCAAAGTTCCGTATGAATGGCTGGGGTTGAGGAAAGAGAGAAAGCAGCAATCTTGGAAGGGCGAGGACGAGTCAGGACTGACGCGACGGCTCGACCACATGGACTTTCTACTTAAATAGTTGGAAAGAGAGACGTGCGCCATTCACTACATCGCACATGATGTGCTTTTTGGGTAGTATGCCATGCCTAAAAGAGATTCGACTACCTAGAGACTTCTGAACGCAAGACTTAGGTTGCTATAGGAACGAATGAATCTTCCTTATTATCCGCTGCTGGGCAAGGAATGGCACTCGGCTCTATCGGGATTTGAGTTCTTTATTAAAGGAAGAGACGATAAAACAACTGGCACGGGAAATTAATCCCTAACAGAAGCATCAATTAGAAATGAGTTCGCCGGCATGGAAGGAGAGCCGCCGCTAGCTCAGTTGTAGCAAGGGAGGAAAGAATGAATTAGAGGTTCTGTCTTCCGCTCCACTCTTATCCTACTAACTCGGCAGGAGAAAGGAAGGGTGTCATCCTATTGACTTCTTTTAGTAGCTCGAGGAGAGGAGGGGCGAGGGACGAGCGAGAGCGACGTGTGAATAAAGGAAGGGACGAGCGAGAGCGACGTGTGAATAAAGGAAGGGACGAGCGAGAGCGACGTGTGAATAAAGGAAGGGACTTTAAGTGTGCTCGACCGTAAGGGAGAGGTCCAAAAGCACTTATTTACGTTACCTACTGCGACGTCTGACGTAAGGAAGTGACTGGTGGGCTGACTATAAGGAAGAGACGAGCGTTAGCGACGTCTGACTAGTCGCCCTTAATCTAAAGTAAGTATTATGGGAGATAGTGCTTTGGTACATCAAAAGAATATGTATTAGCCTCATATTCACTCATCAGGGGCTGGAAAAGCTTCAACCCACCTCTACCAGGATTCTTTACTTCATCTTGCTGGTGCGGGTAGCTGGCATAAGGCATTAAGAATCTCCCAGTAGAGTCCGTTCCTGTAGCAGCTCTTGTTGAAGCTCTTCCGTCTTAATTCGGGTTAGAGAAGATTCCAGTTCCATACCGACTCTTCCTTTCCTTTGAATTCGGGTCCATTCCCATGCTGCAGCATCCGAACAGACACGTGAAGACTCGCAGCTGCATCTTTCCTTCCATCTTGCCTAGCCTGCGAAAAGTGTCAACAGCGTGAGTGTCGAGCCTCTTCGCAGCCTAGGACTCGATTGAGACTATCAACATAGTATAAGGAGTGGCTCATACGGGAACACGCCGGCTCATAGTCAAATCAAAGTTCTCTGCTGCGCTTCTTTGTCCTCTCTCCCTCAATCCTGTGTTGGGCTTTGATAAGGACAGCCCTTCGTCTACGGGTTTGATCTTTGGATTCTCTTTCCCACTCTTTCACTCTTCTTATAGGAACCTCTCAGTCGATAGGCCCTACCGGATCGGACATGTAACCGAGGGGTCCGTGAACTACCGGTCCTGCTCTGAACTATACAGAAGCTCCAGGTCTATCCGTCCCATTCTGCTTTCTGTAAAAAAGGCTCGTCAAACCGACTCTTCCAACTCTTGCACAAATCGGATAATAAGTAAGATGCGAGAGAGTGAATCCATAAATTGGATGTGCTAAAATAGAAGCTTAACTGTGTCTTTTTCTTTGTCTTTTTCTTTGTCTTTGTTCTTTTTCTGTCTTTTCTTTAGTGCATCGGCACTTCGTCCCTTTACCATAACTGATTCTTGATACTTGTCATGTTGTCGAAAAGAGAATCGAAGAAGTGAATCTTCCTCTCTACGTCGCTGGCACTTTCAGTGCTTTTTTAAGTGTGTTTTGTGAAGTTATGATGTTGGTCGTCCCTATCTCCTCTGTCCTTGCCTTCAGCTCCATCTCAAGTGAAAGTCAGAGAACGGGGAACTCACACTCTTTGCTAACAATAAAGTCAGAGAACGGGGAGCTCTCTTAGCTAACCGAAGAGGGCGGACCGCACTCGGGACTCGGTGCCTCTCCCCTTTCCGAACTCCCTCTTAGTCGAATGCTTGGAACTCGTTGAGAGCTTGACTTGATTGCCAACTCTTCTCTTTCATTCCTGAACGACTACTATCCACTTTCCTTCGATGTCTAGCCTCCCTCTCTCTGTTTAGCCCCTTCCTTTCATTCGAATGTTCTTTACGACCTTCTCTTCTTGGCAGCTTCCAAGAGGCTCCCTGTCAACGACGAACCATAGAGGAGATCGCCTCTCACGGGCAATTGAAGGTTGACCTGCTCCTAGAAATGTATTCGAAGACCTACTCTACTTAAGTGATCCTTATCTGAGAGGGGCCCCCTTTGAAGGTAGGGGCTGCCACCATTCTTCCTTCAATCTAAGCCCTTCCAGGTCGAAGCTCTTCTCCTTCCTATTGAAGGAGCATACGACCCCCCCATCCCGGGCAGTGAAGGTCCCGTCTCATATGCTCCACCATCTATACCACAAAAGGGGATCTGCTTTCCAATTTATCGGGGCATGGTCCACCATCGGGCGGCTATCCCAGTAGTACTACCTGTGAGTTGATAGAGACCAGAAGATTTTCACCGTGCCTTTGCCCATGTGCCCCATTCTCTTGAACTTGCCCCTGACAATCCATCATTAAGGCGGCGCCCCCCCAATCCGGGCACTAAAGGCGCGGGCGCCCCAGCTCCCGATCCAATGGCTTAATGGGGGCGGGCACCTACATCGTGACCTCCGTGCGGCACTGAAAGAAATAGTGGAATGGGATAGAGAGGAAAGTGAGACCCTCTCCTGGACATAGGAAGAAACCCGAAGAAGGCATTGGACTCTCTTCCACCCCGAGAGTGCTTTCAATCATTGTTTGGCCAGGAAGACGTCGTTTCACTCGTTCCTTTTTTCTTGGCTTTCCTTCCCCTTTCATTGAATTTATGGTGAATCCACTCTCTGCTATAGGCTTCGCACCTTTCTTTCCGTTCAAGCCATCCCTTTCATATGCCGGGAAGATAAGGTCTCGGGATAATTAACATTTAAAGTAGCTCGACCATAGGGTGAAGAAAGAAAGAAATGGAGTAGCTCGACCGGGCATCAAGTAACTGAGAAGCTAAATTGGCACCTAAAGCAGCGGATGTTCAAGTAAGAGGTTCTTTGCCCTACGCTAGCTCAGTAGTGGAGAAAGCAGATTCAGTTGAACCACTAACAGGTGAAGAAGGGAAAGATATGGAAAGCTACGGAAAGACGAAAACTACTGGTGCGTAGCCTCTTGGAATTGACTCATACCTCGAAAGACATCTTTTGAAAGACATACTTCGTTCCTTCCTCTCCTGCTCCCGCGTATCCCGAATCCCTTCTTAAGTTCATTCCTCTCGCTGTTCAGTAGAGCCCTCAGCTTCATTCCAATAATCAGTTAAAGTGCCTATCACTCTTGGATAAGGATGGAACAGAAGGATAAGGACTCTGAACTGCAGCTTCATATCCTCTTGTCTTAATCCTCTCCTCGGTTCACTTCACTATAGGAATTATGATCTTTATCAGCCGGGGCTATTATAATATATGACTCTTCGGGGTGCCTAGTTAGAGAAGCAAGGATAGGAGCCAACCACCCTCTTGAAACAGAATAGGAGCCCACTCCTTTGAGTCTAACCTATCTTTTGAACTCGGAAGTCACGGGCTCAAGCTTTTTATAGTATCCTTTTCAGTCGAGCCCGTCTCAACGTCGCTAGTAGGTATCGCTCCACTTCTTTCTTCGCTCTCGGCTAGGCTAGGCTCCGGAACTAATCTTTCGTCTGACCAGCGTCACTTGTCCCCAACTAGCCTCCGCTACGCGCCTCTACGTCGTGTTTTGCTTTGATTTCGCAAAGCTCTGAATTGCTGATTGCAAAGAAGGGAAAGCTTGCTTTGATTGCTTTGATCGCACTTTAGACCGGTTCGCAGGCACGTAGAAGATTCCACCTAGCAATGGTTCGCAGGGACAAAAAAGCAAGAAATTAAAGCAGCAAAACCACTCAAATAGGAAAGTTCAAGTATGAAAAGGAAGTGTTCTCAATTACCTTACCTCAGGAAGTTCAAGTATGAAAATAAAAGGAAGTTCAAGTTAATATAGTTAAGAAAAGTAATATAGTATAATGAACAAGTCTTCTAAATTACCTGTTCGTATCTTCTCTCTCTCAAGAGATTTCTTGCTTGTCCCCCTCCTTAGGGACCAAGGGCCCTCCCCCTTGAGGGGATAAAGAATAATAACGAATTGAATACGCGTTAACCCCTTCAGACCTTATTGGACTCGCTCCGCAACAACAAAAAGAATCTTTCTACCTTGAGGTCGAGCCCATCCTCTCTTTCTTTGTGGGCTCCACCCCTCACTTTTAAAGGAGAGTTCTTTGATACCATATAATCCACGTCTAACTCACTCGTACCCATCTGCAGATCTAGTCTTGAGACCCCCCTTGTCGAGCTACTACTCTCTTAGCTCTCGCGTGTCAAATCAAAGACAATAGAACAATTTGTTTTTTTGGCTTATCAGCAATAGTCATTCATGGCTATAGTGATTCTGCACTACATTAACTACGAAGACTTTGGATCATCACCTGACTTGAGAGCTATTGAAGCGCCTACCCCGTACCCGATCTCACTATTCTATGGTATAGAAAGTCATTGGCCATATAGAAATTATAGTTCAAGTCAATAAAGCCCCCTTTAGAGAAGGGTGGGGTAGTGACTCTCATTCTGACTATTTCGTGCTCGCTTTCAAGTTAGGATCAAGTTAGGGCCGAGACTCACATCTTATTGTACCTATCCTATGCTCTAAAGAACTTGAGATCTACCGGACTCCTTACTTCTTTTGAGACTCCTCCCACTACTTATTCTCCGCCTCTGTATAATGCTCCCTATGGGTCTCACGATTAGCTCCTCAGTTAAAGCACTCTTAGGAAGAAAGACGAATTCAATCCCGTATTCAAATTGAAAAATAAGAGCTCTTCATATATTACTCGTATATCAGACTCATATCCTTTATACATTCTTTATTATATAAAGTAAAGAATCGAGGAATCTTAATCTTTGGAATGAACTTCGACCCACGCTTAATTCAAGTAGATCGAGAAAGCACCGCCCTTATGTGCTAGAGTGGTACGAAGCCCGAAAAGTGGGTCAAGGGTAGCAGTCAGATTATGGAACGCTATTGACTTGAGTGGATGAGTGCTATTTATTATAAGATAATTGCTTTATGCTTGACGGATGCGGTTCAATTGGAGTCTGGGAGGAAGAATGTCATAGAGTCTTCGTAATGAAAGAGTCTTGTAAGAAGTTAGAACGAGAGAAATGCAGGGTATATAATAGAGCTCGACTGCAAAGGGGACTTATTATATTCGGCCCAAAGCCATTCACGACTGGTGCTGGGGAAGAAAACCGAACCTCAAGTTACAAAGTAGCTACGGAGCTCCACTAAGATTATGTGGGAGATCTCAGAGGGGACGAGCGACAGTGACTGTGTATGGGTTAGGGAAGTCATGTCATTTTAAAGGGAGCTGGATCCTAGCAGCCTGACTTGCGCGATTCACTCTTGAGCCTTTGGATAGATAAGCGAACCAGGACGGCACTATCAAAGGGAAGCAAAGGAGGGGCTCGAGCGAATTTAGAGTGAATGTCCTCATTCACGACTTGCTTGAGGGGATCCATATTCGGAAATGCATGGAATTACATAAGTGCCAACCAGCAATAGGTATGATAAGGTGTACCATTGAGTCTGAGGGGAAGAAGCTCTTTTTTTTTTGAAAGGAATAATTCTCCTTCTTTTTTTTACCGGGTAATAACGATGGAATCATAATGATGTAAGGGATTAGGTGTGGGAGAAGCGCATCTCAAGCGTCTTTCTGAGTACTTAACTTCACCAAAGAATTGAACATCAAAGGATGGGAAGAGTGATCTTTCTTATATCATTTAGAGTGCGAGCTGGGAAAAAGGGAGGGGCCTCATTATAATGAGCAACATCTCTCATCAAATTAGAGTCTTTCATTCTGGCCCAAGGAAGCTAAGGGCAGAGTCCATGGTCCACCTTAGTAGACCTCTTGCACGACGGATCAGTTTGGAGTGAGAAAGAGCTATAAAATAAATAGTCAAACTACTCAAATTGACGACTAGACTAAAGTAGATTAATCTAGTCTCAGATTAAACGAAAGAACAGATCTAATGAGTAGAAATTAGATTCTAACGATGCTAGACCCAATGCTGCGCAGCCCACTAACTCAATGACTAAGAAAGGGGCCCGATCCTTTCAAAACAAGACCATCAGAGCGGATCGTGAGACTGAACATTCTTTCAAACTGAAGACCTAACAGCCGCAGAGTACATTAATAGCATTGCTAACAATTTAAATATGAACGCAGAGTACATTAATATAGCATTGCTCACTCTTATTATATATGAAGTCGCAAACTACGATTATAGAAGAATCAAAGATTGGATTCTATCTCCCTTAGAGGTCGATCCCAGCCAGGTCCTTCATTCTTGAGTCTAAATTGGCTCTTGACCACTTTCCTACGGAGAAGCCGCTCGAGCTATTCAATTTCCCTATTCTTATCAGTAGAGCACGTCTACCCGTAGCCATGGAACTAGCCCCTTTTTTGGTGGGCACAAAAACCATTCTCAATTGGGTGATCCAAAGACTCAATGGTAGACCTTATTCGACCTCTTGCTAAGAGTATAAAATAGCGAGACCCCATGGGAGTGGGACTCAATTAGTATAATATAATAATAGTTTATGACGGGGTCAGGAAATGAAGATAATAACTGATAAAAGATAAGGAAGATAATGACAGATCATAGATCAGAATGGTTTGCGACAGGGGCATGAATTTCACGAGAACGTGAATCTGAATTAATAGAATAATTTATAGTGAGGATGCCTGGGTCTAATTTTGCTCTGATGACTAAGGGAAAGAGGGTTCGTTTTAAAGATAGGGGGTGGGGCTCATATGTGAGAACTAGAGGGGAGAGGTAGTTGAGTATCCCGAACAACACTAAATTCAATAGAATTCTAATTATATCGACTGAATATATTGACTTCTTTCTTTGCTAGGTTATAACTATCAAGGCGAGGTCCATAGTCAAGCAAAGGAAGGATCTATAGTTTAAGAGGCTTTGAACCATAAGCATCTTTCGTATTGTATTTGACTATCCATAACACTACATAACTCATATATAAGTTATGTTAAGTCTCACATTCTAGATTTTGAGGGCTACTCTTTCATTCAGATAATAGAAAGACAGAGGGACGAAAGTAGCTCTTATGACTCAGTATGGGAAAGACTCTCATATAAGATAAGAATTGTTTGAGTTTGCTAAGATGCATTAATAAGAAAAACCATTCAATACTAAGGGAGAGGGAAGACTTTCATATTCTAACTGATTTGCATATTGTTAGATTATCTGAGTGGCGGATCTGTAGGAGTTTATAAGAGCCTTGAGCCCTGAATCTTCCAAGTTTTTTTCTAAGTGAGTTAATGACTCAGTCAGTCCTCTAAATGACCTATCCCAGTTCTCTTTTTCGAGCGCTTAGCCCGTCTCACTATTGAGGACTCTTCCCCTTTATTGCGCTTAATTAGACTTTAGATTAGCTTCTAGGACTGACCTCTCGGTCGATCCCTTTCATACTCTCTCCCGCTCGCTACCTTACCCTTCATTAGATTAGAGCCCACAAAAGCTTTCGGTCTCGTCTCTCCCACATTAGATCCCAGCAAGAGTCTCATATATGAATAGACTTGCATACCTACGTCTAATCTAAACTTCAATGCCATGAACTATTCAAAACACAGAGTTTTCACTCTTTCCTTATGGTGGAGCCTTTCCGTGTCAAATTGATCTTTGTCGGACTGATTCTATTGTCGATCCATACTCTTTTGCTTATGCTCTAACCCTTGATGCTCTAACCCAGTCTATGCCCTCTAATCCAGTCTATGCCCTCTCGCTACCGCTCTTCGCCACTCGACTGAAAGGAGAGTAGGATGATCAGTCGAGCGCCTCAAACTATTCCCCCTTTTCTTTTCATCCCTCTCACTAAATTCTTTCGAGCTATAAAGAGAGTCCCCTCCCACTTAAATCTGTGTTGAGCGCGTCAAAAAAAGAGGTTCGCATAAGCTACTAACTGAGCCTCCCCCTTATGGTGGAGCTCTTCTCTATCCTGGACACTTCTGACAGGGTGACCCTCGTTCGGGACCAATAAGTTCTGTTTAAAATGCACCTTTCGTGAATCAGTCAGAGTAGCATGTGTATGAATAGCAAACCCAAATTATAGTGAACCCAGGATCAGTTCTTGACTTGCTTGAGATTGAGTCGTCTTAAATTGATAAAAGAGTACCTTGGGGGTATACTTTCTTTATTCTTTATAAGATCCCCTTCGAGATCCAAGATCAGTAATTCAATTATGGTGCAGCGCACTTTTGGTCCCTTCTATGAATCTACTGGGCATCAAAGGGAGCTTCAATTATTCCAACAGTTCAGTATCCGGAGGGATGATGAAAGTGGCTGCTGAGTAGAGGCTTGATCGGGACTACTATATGGATCGGGACTACTATATAGACTGATTAGCTGGTGCCCTTGGTTGGGACTAGAATGAGTTGGGCTCCCTTTAATGTGAGGGGGATCACCCTCCTACTTTATCATAGTGAATTTCATACTTTAGAATCTATGCGTCAGATAAAAATAAGTTATCATTCGCCTCTCAGTCTTGATTTGCTATTCAAAAGCACTACTACTGATCTGCAGCAAGAGAGGAGGTCTGGTGTACGAGTCCTTCCTTATCTTCCTTGGGCCTTGCATTCTATGCCCCTAAACATCAATTCAATAGATGGTTGGCACAAATGACCATTCATCCTCCCTTCTATATTGGAAGCGCACTTCTTACTTCTGTAATTCATAATTCTATTCCCCAGTATGTGGTGTCTCATTGACGACCTCTTGATGGATCACATTCTCTCATTCGAATCATACTATACTGTTGATGCATTTGTGACGCATATAGCGAAGAAGGCTCTTTTCCCATAACGATGGAGTGGACTTTTGAGCATAACAGAGTCTGATCAATTTAGGAATGATCGATTCTTTAATCATTCAGATGAATATTGAATTTGATCCTCTATTCAGACTAGAATGAGTCTTTTTGGAAGAGTCTCATATCAAAAGAAGGGAGAAGCGAGTGAGATTCGTATTAGACGCGCTTTCCAATAGTTCATTTAATTTCTCTTATTGCACTAGAAAGAAAGTAACTAGAGGAAGAACTGAGTTAGACGTCTCGACCATGGGTAAAGAGTCTATGGTGTACTATTTAGACTCTACATGAGGGAAACCCTATGGATTCCTTATATAATAGAGTTTGCCTATCTCACTTCTATATTAGATTAGAGCGAGATCCAAGGGTTCAGCTTATTCGTATATTATGGATGCACCCGCCTCCTTTGATCTGGGTATCCAAAATGAAATGATGTTTTCGAAATGGAATTTGATAAGATCTTCTATCGAGATTGGAATCCGCTGTCCCTCTCCAACTCAGTCGAGCTCTTTCACCCACTCTTTTTTGTTATAGTATAATGTCCCCCGTCGTTATAGTGTTTTGACTCCTTCCTCCTCCCTAGACTATTGCTCTCGCACTTAGCTCTCGCTCGTGCCTTTCGCGTTAGTAAATGGGAAGTCTCATTATTCACTTCACTTAGGAAATGAGTTGTATTCTGACGAACTTCACTACTACTTTCTATATTATCTTACTTGATTTAAGCAGTGTGCTCAAAATGAAAATCTTTTATTGAGTGCCCCCCTCCTCTAGCTACAGTCGTCAATGGTGTACCAATGAGTTTTTCCTTAGCTTATCTTATCTAGCTCTTTCCATTTCATACGTACTCTCCCCCTCTTCCCTTTAGTAGTCAGATCAAAGTCGAGATAGACTACACTACACACACGAAGAAAGTGGCAACTCGCCAGACTTCGAAAGAGGCATTACAAAACAGAATGAGCCCCTCCTCCATAATAAGGAGGCTTTGCTTTCTCAGTTCTAAGACCTTCCCCCTGGCCGGGACGTCTAGCCAGCCAACCAGTCAAAAGCACTTGGTACACAAAAGCAAAAGCATAGAATATACTTGGCGCAAGTACATTCACTAGAGACTCTCATTTAGACTCTCATTTCTTCGCTGGGATCGTTTTGGGAGGAGAGGAGTTATCAAATCTTTGTATTTGACGCAGATGGCTAGAGCGCATGTGGTAGAGTTTTTGAATCCATAGACTCTTGCTGAGGGACGGAGGGGTCGACCGAAAGAGGTACACTAGAATAAGCTAGATAGAATCAATTCTATTAATAATAGAAGAGTTTGCGTATCAGATTAGAGTGCTCACTCGCCCATTTCTCACTATTTTAGACTCTCCCCCCCTTCTTGATAGATAATGTTTTTGATTCCGGCTTCTTAAGAGAGTCTCACTCACATTGCTATGAAACTATTGATCATTTCGTCCCTCTCCTGCATATTCTATTGGAATTGGATTGGGGCACGCACATTCTCAGTCGCTCCCAAATGAAAGAAGATTCTCAATATACTGATCTTTCGGCTGCTATTGGGAATGGAAAGAGCTCATACTCAAACTTATTCGACTGTCCAGGGGGCCAACATAGTACGACAAGGTCCACTATCAGCACTGCGGGGATGTCCCCTTCAATCTGGCGAGCAGCATTTGGCCCACTTTAGAGCATCATGTGGGGGGCGGGAATTCTTAATTGTAGCTCCGGCAGCGAGATCAAAGGTATGGAGATCAGATTGGGAATGACATTATTTGGATGACGAATGAGGGAAGCCCCTCTTCAAAAGACCTAAGAAGAGCTAGCCTTGTCTGGCTTTAATTAGAGTGAATGGCACTTTGACCCAGTTTTGAGGAATGGTGCTTCTGACTGCTTTCTCTTTCCATTCTGCTTTAGTGGTTCATGGCTATTCAAAGTCTCACTCACTCGCTCCTTAGATCTGTATTTCGAGTGCGAAGTGCACTCGCTCCTAACTCCAATCTCGAGCCCTTCGTTCTCACTACTTTGGTCGCTCTCGCAATAATTCGCTCCTCCCCCAGACTTTCCTTCGAGCCTACCCATTTTCCCTCTTGCTGCTCGAGTACTTATTAAGATGGAATGCCCTCCCCTTTCCTTTCCTTAACTCCTTCGAGGCCACTCGCCCTCTAATGTGGACTCCAGCTATTGTGAGATTAGACTCTCCTAGGCACTTGGAATTCACTATCTTTTAAGGATAAGATAACATAAAAAAAGAGGGATTAAATTCAATTCAATTAATCGTATCTAACTTCGAATAAGGCTAGAATAGAGTGAGGAGCGAATGATCAGTTTCACGCTATCAAATACAATTGAATTAGAAGCCAAAACTAAGAAAGAGCTTTTTTTACTACTAAGAAAGGGATGCTAGAAAGCTCACAAATCTAATCGCACAGAAAAATCATTATAATCTAATTGGACCTTGAAGTGTTCCAGTTTAGACCAGAAGTGCAGTTTGATTCGAATGGACCACTTTACGTTCTGTTTGAAAATTATCATTCTTTCGTCACTACTAAATTATTATAGCTGACTAAGAGTAATATAGTATAATGAAGAAGTCTTATCTTATCTAGGTATCTCTTCAGAAGAATATTAAGTATTTCTTGCTTGCTTGAATCTTAGTTTGAAGGACGAAAAGGCACCGCCCAATAGTGCTTCGCCTTGAGTGGGGCTGCGGCCCCCGCGAGAGCCGGTCAACGGTTGCTGTAAGATCTTCATCCGTAATATCATGAAAGCCGCTGAAACCTACTTATATTCACCAAAGTTACGGGAAGATTACGGGAAAGCACCTATGAAATTAACTGATTTTCTTTTCTTCACTTACGTCAAGTAAGATCAGACGAAAATTCCTTATTTAATTGGAGCTCGACTAAACAAGCGGGAGTGGAAAGAATTAATGTTCACTATCAGACTCGAAAGGGACGCCGTCGTTATCACATATTCGACTAGACTATTAATATGGATGGACGAGTACCCCTTCTTGCTGCTGCTTAGGACAGTACTAGATTCAGCAGCCGTTAGGGCAGGGGGCATTTTGAACACTCTACTCTCTACTCTATATCAAATAGAAAGACTGAACTATATATCAAGGACGACTCCGGGAAAGCAAAAGGTGCTCCGGCGGGAAGTAGGGACGAACTACGTGACGTGCTAAGACCCCTTCCGTGCCGAGACGAGAAGGATCGACCTTGATCCGATGGAAGGGAATATGCTTTGTTCTTTCCATGGGGAAAAGTAGTTCATGGGATGCAAGTGCTCAGATAATGAGTAATCGACCGAAGATGATAGGTGGGCTTGTGTACGAGTGTTAGCGGAAAGAGGGGATTGGAGTGCGTACGGGAAAGATAAAAGACAGATAGATGTCAAGGTGTCCTAATCTCCCAGGTAGCGGGACTGGAATGGGAATGGAGAGGTCTTCCCTGGCTTAGTCTGCTATTTATGCGAATAGGCCAAAGTAGAGGTTTCAAGTTCAAGTATTGTGGAGGTGCGAACAGTGATGCGGAATGCTTGGAAAGCGAGAAGGAAGGCCAGGAATTGATCTTTCCTTTCAGTGCTCACTCTTCTTTGGGTTTAGTGGAAGTATGTAGTACAGTGAAGCCGACCCCACACGGATGTGAAGTCCGAGGAAGGAAGCGATAAATGCGTAGCGTAGGAAGTATCTGCGAACTTGCTCCACTCATTGACATGGTGGCCTCTTTTTTTTCTAGGAGTATTCGCTGAAGAGTGAAATCACTGGTCGAAAAGGAAGGTGCGTAGCCTAGTTCAAGGACGTAAAGGCGGAGCCCGAACTATGCTAAGCTAACATATTCTGCGTATGCAGTCCGACTTAGCCGATGCCAAGTAAGCTAAGCTAGATCCAGGAATGAATCTTGTATGCTACGTGCTGCTGCATTCAAGTACTACAGTACAGGGGGGATCGACTCCGATTCTATGCTATGATTGGATCGACTTGTCTATGCTATGCTAATTGATTGGCTCGAGAATGCTTTCAAGTAGGGATTGGCATACGCGTGCAAAGCCGGTAAGGAGCATTACTTATTTCTTTATTGATTTTTCTGGGCTTTATCAGACGATGAGCCTGAGACGGTTGCTACTCTATCTGCTTTTTGGTCTTTCTTCCTCAGTGTACGGGGAAGGAGTGAGACTTATTTGATTATCCGAGGGGGGTATATAGGGGAACTGTTCACTGTGCTCTGGCTTCCCTCCTATTCTAAGCTTCCTGGATGGCATACATATGCACTATACGGATAAGATAGCCTCCGGCCTAGGCTGTTTTCATACTTGAGACACCCACTGGGATTCTATTCGTATAATAGAGATGAGCTCAGATGCCTTTGAGTGCTCTACTAAGCTCAGAGAATAAGCAGATGTACGTGTGAGGCTTGCCCCCAGGGAATGGGGAAATTATAAAGGAAAGGATTAGTGCGCAGGCTTATTGGTACGATCCGAGAACACTGAGCCTTGGGACGAAGAATTTAAAATACTCTCTTTCATCATATAATCCAGCACTTCACATCTTTCTCGTTTTTCGTTTAATATTCATATACTTTGAATTTAGTGATAGATTATAATTTTTTAAATATATGCATATTTGGTAGTAAGCCCCTCTCTCGTCCGCTTACGTAATAGACTGAATAATGCGTAATAGGCAGATGAGCTCTACCATTTTCTTTAGGTCATCTCATAAAGCAATATCTACTCGCCTAATACAATATCTAGAAGTCTATACTGAGTCTAATCTATGCATCAAGATCAATTAATTCACTCGTTCGTTCATTCTTCATAGTCTTTCCATGCTTTCTTTCTTGTCCTGTCTCTATCGTATGCTACAGATAAGTGCTCTACCTCTCAATCTTTCGGTTGGAGCTCGTGAGATATTACTTTTCTTTTGTATAATTCAATTTAATTAACGAAAGTAATATATAGAAAGCATGTTCAGATCTTTATAGTCAGATTCATGGTCTAAAGAATAGAATAATCTTCAATGACAACTCATCCCTTCGTTCGTAAATTAGATTATAGTTTTGGATCTAGTTGCAGCGGCACCCAATGTGCTGGGCAGGGACATTGCATTGTGCGGGACCAGTGTGATAGTGCTTTCCTCCCTCTCTTCTGCTGCTGTGAAAGAGAAAGATTCGAATTAATGATAGAATGACTAAGGAGTGACATTTAAGTGGACAGAGAAGCTTCTTTCCATATGCGTCACACATGGATCAATTTGTGCAATGGAGAGAAGTCAATACGACGGGTCCCGAACGAGAGAATCAGTTTGAGGGGAAGATGCGCTCAAGGGTTCAATATCTGGTACGAGCATTGTTACGTCGACGGTCTTACGTCGACTGGTTTCTCTCTCATCTGTCCCGGGCCGTGCCGCACGTGAACGATTGATAGATAAGTTTTCAATTTGCGTGACGGATGGTACTAGTTCTTTATGAGAATCTTTATATAGATCATCACATGTGTGTGAGAGATTCTTCCATCTCCCTCACTCTCGAGCCCCCGTCGTTACACATAGCAGCTTCTTCTTGACTTTTCATTGACTTTGACTAGTATTATTGCGAGACCATTTTCAATCTACCTGCCACAACTACTCTTATGTTAATTTGACGTAGCTGCCGGTGCATATTAAGGAAGATTTATTTTGTGACTACTAGACATATCCCTGCTCTACTTCTGTACCTCTATAGTGACCCGATGGAGGTTGATTGTGTTTCCTTTGAAGGTAGCATTCTCATCCTAAGCTCCCCATATTGGACTGACTATCAATCTTTCTAAACTGACTGACCCTTGCATTACAATGGAGAAGGACCCTCTCATGTATATGTTCGTTTCACTCTCTTTACTTTTATTCTTTTCTTCCTTCTCTTCCATATTTGGTCTATCTAATAGTCTCTGTAGTGGCGTACAATTTTACATGAGACAGTACTTTTATTGAGTGTTTTTTTCATGATGTTAATTTTGAGTTTAGTTTTGGACCATTTGAGTAATGCTTGTATGGCCTATTTGGATCGTTCTATGGCATGTTGGCCTTCCCATTTAAAATTCAGGAAGTACTAAACGAGTGTTCTAGCGCTGATATGGGAGTTTTTGCATTATTTTGATTTAGTAAATGCATAGTCTCTCATTATATAGAGAAGGTTTATCTTCTTTTAGATCCTTTTTAGTGTCTATGATCAATTTATCATTTTCTTCCTGATGTGGTTAAATGAGCTTCTATGTGCACTTAGTTTTCTAGTGATTTTTTGAGTCTTGAACTCATATTGATGTATTAGTGAAGATCTCCCTTTTCTAGTTTGCATCCCTAGGTTCTCCTTTGCTAGCTATACGCATTTCCTCTGTTTCGGAATAGGGGTTCAGAGCCTGAACCCTATCTTAGGTTCTCTATATAAATACTTAAATTCTTCTGACACTCGTTCACTGGACTTCTTCAAACTTTGTATTTGATTATTCATATACTTATAATTTCGTGACTGAATCCGTTTTAGTAGTTAAATGCATATTGCGAAGTAATCCCATGACTCCTCTTTCTTAGGTGATTTAAGTTAGGTGATTTAAGCTATAAATCGTAATAGTCGCAATAGCTCTCTCATCTTCTTTCTTTAATCAGTGAAAGCCATATTCCCCTCACATCCGTTCTATAAGTCTATACTTACTTATTTGAATGTATGCTTCAAGATTTTACATCTTTAATTTGTATGCACGCAATCCTACCGTTCGTTCCGTTTTTTTTCTTAGTTCTTGTGCGTTCTCTATCTCCAGGTATCTTTCAGTGCTCGACCTTGCTTTTTTTAAGTTTGATCTCAATAGTTCGTACTCGTCTATTATTTCATTTCATTTTTTAGATGTATACAGAGATACAAATTGAATATGCAAATATTAATCTGAATGGTCTAACGAATCTCATCATCTTTCAATGAGCTCCCAGTCGTTCGTATCTTTGATTCTTGTTTTTTTTATAGTAGGAGCGGGACCCCTATTTAATTAAGAAGTCTCTCCCGTATCCTTCTCACCTCTGCCCGCAACTGAGCTAGAGAGCGCGTCATTCTCATTCGCAGCAAGAGTAGTGAAAAGAAAAGACTCTCTCTCTCTCCTTATTTACGCTAACACAACTACCGAGGAGCAAAATCACTCCTTACTCAAGGGGAGCAGCTGCTATCCTCGTGTTGCCTGCCCAACGAGCTCCTGACCTAGTTAAACTACTATCTGAAGGTGCGGAAGAGGGAGAGAGAACGAGAACCTGGTCTACCAACTGAGCTATCCCGACACCTAAGCTGCTACAATAGCACGAGGGGAAGCCATCACAATCCTGAGACGAGATGGAATCCTGTACCATCGATATGATTCTGAGCATGATCTTACTCGCAAGCTACTACTTTTAGTAATGGTTATTGGCAGATCTTCTTTGGACTAGAAAGAGATTACGATTAGTGTCTAGGCAAGCATAGAGGGGTGTAAGGGACGTAGGGCTGACGTAAGGAAGTGACGGACGAAGAAGAGGTTGCTACGTGGGCCAACCCCATCCTTTAATCAGCAGGATCTGAAGAGGCTCTCTCTTGAGTCAGTTCCGAGGGAAAGTACAATAATAATTCCTAGTCTACCCTTACTTGAATTAGTTAGGTAGGGAAACGTTAGGTGTGAATGTGGTCCCGTGCGACCCTCCCCTTGGCAATGGGGGCCCCCGCTCGGGCCTTCCTATACCTACAGACGCACGGATAGAGCAAGTATCTGAGCTGTCTTCTTCCTCTATGTTCTGTACCTTTCCTAAGCGGTCTTCTCAGTCTATTCTTTGCAAGGCTCCTTTCTGACGTCGATGTTGCTCTAACTGTAAGATATACCTTTAGGTCGATCCCAGCAACTTAACTTAAAGTTAGTAGTAGAGTGAATGGAAGGGCAGAGTGTAACGACAGGATAGAAATACTGATAGCGAGATAGTAGAAGCCCTATTTAGATTTAAGTATTTTTGGCTCGACCATAACTGAGAGGGAGTGGGAAAGATCAATATTCAATGGTTGGATGCCCTTGACATTATTTAGTTTGTGAAACGAGAGGAGAGAATTATGGTGGTCCCGTGCGACCCTACAAAAAACTAAGAATCTCTCTCAGGTCGTGAATGGCCATAGCTATTCAAAACGTAGAAAGATCTGACATATCTCCCTAATGGTCGATCCCGTCTAACTCACTCGGCCCTAACTTTAAAGCGATCCCTCCCTTTGGTCGATCCCTAAAGTCTGATCCGAGGGTCATGACCAGACTATGAACTCATCACTTGATTTACAATGTCGTTGGATGCTGAACGACTCTTGCTAGGGCTAGGGCGCTACCATAAGGGAGTGGGAGAGGGACGAGCGATAGCGACGTCTGACTAAAGGATGGGACGAGCGACGATTAGTCTGAGTCTGCTCTCAAGGAAGCGAGGTACGAGCGACTGCGACGTGGGATCGACCCCCAGCGGTAAAATGCCTAAAAGATCTGGAGAAAGAGTGAATGGGACTCTAGCCCTAACTCCACAACTATATCATCCCGTTCCATCTAACCTCAGAGGCTCCTATCCTTAAGTGAATGGTTAGAGACAGAGTTTGAAGTATGCGTTCGCTCCTTCTTCACTATTAACTAAGATGAGTAGGTGCTTCAGACTGAGTGATAGGGATTAGTTCTTTATCTTTTCCCTCTCCATTTATGGCTTGCCCGCGCTTGCTTTAGCTCATTCCGCAAGAAGACCAAAGGGTTTTCACCGAGTTTGGAGCCGCGAGACCAATTTCGTGTTTAGCTGAACCCGTCGAGGGCTCTCGAGGTGTGCGTAATATGGCATTCAAAGAATGGGCACACCAGGCAGACCGTCTCCCGAGCCCAATCGATTCAAACCTGAACGCACCCCTCGCGCGAGCGATAGCGCCAAGGGAGAAGGTCCCGAGCCGCCCCGGACCTTTGGATCGAACCCACAAAGCCACACCATACAAAAGACGGTCCACGACAAGCCAAGCGAAGCGCACAAGCGCGGCCTCAAAGAGGGCCAGACGGGAGGGGATTGACGTGAGCCGCCATTTCACACACTCTCCGAGGATCAAGGGAAAGATTATCTTTTCCTTAACTACACTACCTATGTCCGCAAGATAGAATATGAAGCGTATATTCAGTGAAAGATTATCTTTTCTCAACTAAATGTTGTGCGTCTCGTCCCGCCAGTCGTTAATTTGGGAATTACCATGACTAGTGGGCTGTTCATTTGCTGTAGAGACTGAACGTCTATTTGAGATACTCATTATAACCTGTACGAGCACCAGCAACTATTATATATCTTTCATGTGCAAGTGGAATGATCTTTCTTTTCTCTTAGCCAGTAGGTAACCTTCCGGTGGCCAGGCTTCAATGTGGAAATTTAGTACCTTTTCTTCTCCTACGCTGCTTTCTCTTACTTTCTATTGGCAGCAGTTCTAGCTTCAATGGTTCTTTATCCGGAGTACGGGAAGGAGATAGAGTACAATGCGAACTCAGCAGGTCGAGCGAGAGCGACGTGGAAAGAGGCCCATCCCCGGGAGTGCAATCTGGTCGACACGAGAGAGAGGACTGGAATGCGCGAGAGACTGAAACTGGGACTGATTGTGCCTGCTTCTAGAATGCTTTTCGCACTCTTTCAATGGTCTTGTCTTTGTTCTTCTTCTCTTTTCACCCTCTATAGTTGATCGGCACATTCTCTGCCTTGACCCCTTTTGATTCTCTTTTCATTGCTTTCAGTGGTTTGTGAGTGTTCTATCCTGTGCTTTCCGTGCTTTTCCGGGTATGAAAGAGTGTTCAAAAGTGGACTCTTAAGATGTTTCACCGTCGACATCTCACTATAAAGAAGATAGTCGAGGGCATTTCGAACACTTATTCTTAATACTATAACGAAAGAGACATATACAAGAGACAGTTCTTCTTATAAAAATACGTTGCTAGTGAGACTCGAGGCTGAAAAGCATATTCTGTTCGAGTGGCTTGTAAGACTCTAGTCTGATTGGACATTAGTTATACTTCTCTCCCGAGGTAGGCCACTCTTATTCAATAAGTCTTCGATTGACGAACTCTCACTTTCCTACACAGAAGAAGGGGCATGAAGAGAAGCTTCGGGGTGCCTAGGGGAAAGAAATGCACTTCCGGAATTAGTGAAACTGGAGCAGCATTAGGCGCCAATAGCTCCCGAAGGGGACTCTCACCTCTGAAAGAATGACTTGATTCTGTCAGAGTCCCAAGAAGAGCTGCAGTTCATGGTGAGTTGTTTGATTTTGAGTATGCGGATAATTTCCTTAAGAGCCGGGAATTATAATTATAGTATGTAAAAGTTCGCTACGGCTTGATCGCCTTCGTTTGCTTCTCCCGAAATCGATAGGTTCAAGTTCTAACTAATATGTGTAGCCGGCAGCTGAGCATTAGAGGGCTTCTCACCCATCACTTCCGGCTCGAACAACTAGTCAGAGGGCGGCACCTGCTTTAATTATAGAAGTTGATTGTGCGGATAAAGCTATAAAATAACCTAGAACGATCACCATTTAATAGTTAACCAGCTGAACCAGAACTCGTTTCTGTAGCTCTTTCCCGAACCCTCCACGATGCAGTTTATCCGGAAAAAGGTGTCTTCTTTCCTCTTCTTTGAGTTGAGCTCGTTCCTTTCCTTATGTCATTACTGCTCCCCTGATCCGACCGTACGGGATAATGCCTCAAACAACATTGAAAGCAATTCCCTATCACTCTATTTCAACATCCACTCAGTCATCAGCTATAATGATAAGTCACAGTCTCTCTCGCAGTCGCTTGAGACTACTTATCGTGAAAGAGTAGTAGACGTGGAAAAGGACGTGATAGGTTAATTAGGGCTCTTCTTTTGTTTTGACCCACGGAGCGGTACGAGGACTCTTATCTGAATGGCCTTACCTAAGCTTTCATAGTTCTTTGTAGCAGTTGCTCCTTTCCCAACCCGAACTGCCGCTAATATAACAATGGGATGAGGCCCGGTTGCTGATAGAGTGAATTCAGTTCCGGGTGCTGTTGTAGCTGCTTTCCGCTTTCAAGGTATGGACGTCTATGATATAGAAGCCTCGAGGAGATAGGACAGCAAGAGAGAGCGGATCACACTTTCACGTGAATTCAATTCCATGGAGAAGACGGGAAAAGACAAGAACAAGAGAAAGAGTCCCGTCCATACTAACTGAGACTTAAAGGGAGGTCGATTAATCAAGAGTGGAAGCGGGAGAGGAAGGAACCCAGGCCAGACCGGGCATGAAGGGAACTATACCAAGGGGCTCGGGGCCCATCGGATAGCCACGGACGAGCGATAGCGACGTGGAGTTCGTCCCTTTGGGGCCCTCCTAAATATCCAAGAACTCTTTCCATTCACTCCTTCCCGATGACACACTCTCTCTTTCTCTTAGTTCCATTCCATCAAGAGGATGAAGAGAAGGAGTTTCAAAAGGGTTCACTCATAAGGGCAAGGACAGCAGAATAATAGGTCTTTGAGTCTCCAATTCAATAAGTCCCGATCAAGCTCTCTTATTCGAGTTGTTAACGTGACTAACGTTTATCTTTCTACTCACGTCGCTGTCGCTCTCCCCTTCCGCTTCGGCAACTAATAACCATAGTTATTGGCTTCTGGTCTATAGTCACTGATCTTGAGTATGCCCTCCGCCTCTCCTCTTTTTCTTGGGTCTATCACCTCCGCTCACTAATCTCTGTCTCCTTCGTGTCCGTCTTCCGGGATTCACTTGTTGTCTTCTTAGGCTCCGGTCTCTTCTCTTATTCGTATGAGAAGTAGATGTAAGAGCCTCATTAAGAGCTTTTCCTTACCAGCCCACGTCGCTATCGCTCGTATTAAATATCAAAGTGTAGTTCACTGTCGTTCGTCCCTGCTCTCTTGGCTTCATCATTCTTTTAGTGAATCCCGCTGCCCCCTACAGACCATCCATGCAAGTGAGGTAGAGC
>JBAMHZ010000067.1:729184-756258 GCA_037177395.1 Alpinia galanga
ACCACATTTCAGTTTGCCCGCATAGGTTCATTCTTTATCCAAAGAAATTGATAGGGACACAAACCCTACTCTAAAGTCAGGCTTAGTTTCTTTTAAGCTACAGTAGCTTCAAGGCTCGATGTAATTGAGTTAATCAATTAATAGAAGAGGCGCTTAGCTCAAGGCGCTTTAGATCGATTAACTCATACACCTTACCTCTAGTTAGTTTGAACTCCAGCGACTCTAAGCTAGAGGAATGCTAAATCGAGTCGACCCCTTGAAACTAAAAAGAGACGGGCATCTGTCTTGTCAAGGTAAAGAAAGCTGGGAAGGCAAAGAGACGGGAAGGGCAAGTAAAGTAGGGCCGGCGAAGTAAAGGAGCGAACTTGACGCGGGCAAGCTAAGGCGGCTTCCTCTCTTTCAGCATGAGGTGGGGCTAGTGGTCTTTGGCGATCTTCTCATTCAAGTAGTGTGGCATCGTGGACTATGTCGGGATTGGTAGTAGGTTTCGTACAGTGTGTGCTGTCGTTCGCTATCAAAGCGCATGTGGTCAAATTCAAATAAGTAGAGAACTGAAGACCATGACCATGCAATACAAGTCTCAGATGATGGCTTACCATGCCTATCAAGTTGGTCCAGCTAGTATGTCGTGTGCTCTAAAGTTAGATTAAACTCTAAGTTAAGGATAGAGACCAGAGAAAGTCACCTATTAGCGGATGATCAAGCCTATTAGCGGAAGCAAGTTCACGAGCGTATAGGGACAGGGACCTACTCTTGTTGTAAGAAAGGGTAGCAGTGCGGAAAGGCCTGTTAGGAACGAGCGGCAGCGACGTAGAAAAGTAATTAAAGGGCCTTTATGAGGTCGTCTCAGTGCGGTGTGTGTCTGGATCTAAGTTTATGGGATAAAAACCGGGGCAGAGACTCGTAAACAATGAGGAGGAGCGGTAGAAGAGCGCGATCTTATCTTATTGGGAGCTCTTACATGGGCTTCTTTTTATTCGGGGTGCACAGCTATTATATTAATTAAAAGAGTGATAAGTGCAATCTTTACTTATTATTTAAGTATCTTCCCTTCTGGGAAGGAGAGAGGGGGATTTTATTATTGGCATTAGCTCAGAAGTATTAAGATCTTATGCAGCCCCATACTCTTGATCCTTGACTTGACTAGCAGACCCCATTGGCTTTATTGTTTACAGGAGGGGAGCAGAGAGTGAGTCCTGGCTGATGCACGAGTGAGGCCGTCACTGGTTGGGTTGGTTCTGAGACTCAATAGGGGACGTGCCCAGGTCAGAGTCTTCGGCTGCTTCGCTTTCTTTCCCATTTAAATTCCCCTGACCTGACGAAATATTCTCCGAAGTTCTATTGATATGATCCCACCCCACTACCTTCTCGCATCAGCTGCGAGTGCCTCACTGTCCTTCGCTTCTTGAATAATTTCGGAACTTAAAATTCCCATCCCTTGTGCAGCAGGAAATGTGGCATGCCCTCACTCAAGTAATTCTTCAACGCTCTCCAGAGAAAAAGAATGTTACTCACATCCCTCTCCAGGATGGATATCTGACTGTACTTAAATAAATGTACAGGCTATGCAATGCCAGCTCACTCTCTTTCTACAAAGGAAGGACTCTCTCTCCTAGTAAGCTACCTTTACTCTTTTTGACTAATCAATCTCTAGGATTTCCAGTATGCGATGGGTCCTTTCTCTCTAAGCAAAGGTAGCCATGCTTGTTGCTCTTCCACTTTTTCTTTTCAATTCACTGAGTTAGCGGACCAGAGAAGGATTCCCTCATCGTCCTGTGGATTAGGAAGCCTCTTTACAGCTCTAGACTCCGATAGGCCACGAGTCTGATCACTCACCTCCCATTAAAGAGCCGGAACGGAGGTTCACCTTGGGATGCCATGCCCTTACTATTCTCTCTTTTCATTTATATTCTTTCTTCAGTTCGGACCGGGGCAGTGCTAACACTAGGCTCACAACTCCTGAGGGCTAATAAAGAAACCGTAAATAAGTGCTTACTTCTTGGCTTGCGAGCAAAGCGTGAAGAAGGCAGAAAGCCTAGAGACTGCATCTGCACATTAGGAAATGCCTTATAAATCCTCTTTCTAGAAAGCCTGGCTCATAGCTATCGGTCGTTCTTTACGTCACTATCCTTCCTTCCTTTCAATTCTTTCCTAAGCCGTACGCATTCCTATCCTCTCGCTTCTATTCCCTCATTGATCCCGTACGAGATGCGCATGACATAAGTGATAAGAAATTGATTGAATGAACGAGAAATGGCACTAATATCATTGATACTTCCTTAAGATTCCTTAATGGGCAAAAAAAGACGAGATTTTATATTAAAATTACTCTCTGACTTTATCACTTTAGCCCAAGCCTACCTTCTCTGCCTCCTTTATCGCATGACATGAATGACGACTTCCTTCCCTCCGGTGCCCCTCATTGAACACGTGCCATCCGATGGCCTCACCCATGAAGACTTTCCCAGCCCCGCCTCCATTGAGTACAGCTAGCTAAGCTACTCCCCTTATAGGTCGGACTTAAAGGGAATCGATCGGAACTTATCTGCTAAACGAACTTGACCGCTTCGCCCCTTAAGTAAAGTAGAGAAAAAGAGAGTCCAAGTGGAGCAAGTGGACTACTACTCTGAGACTGATGACCTGGCTTAGTGGTATAGATGGACGGATATGGATGCGAGCAGAGCTCGGAGCTTTACTTAGACCCGCTGGGCAGACAACCACTAGGGAAAAGAGGGGGTGCGGAGAGGTGCTATAGTTAGGCAGCCATCCAAGCCTAGTAGTTCTAGCTACACGCTAGTGCACTTACCCATACATAGTGCTAGATGAGGAGCAAAGGGATGCCCCTCGCTTCATTTACACTTCCGAGGGTTGCCGATAAAGAAATTGAAGCCCTTTCGCGGTACAGGCCTCTACCTGTATGAGTCTCGATGCGGCATTCTAACGTGTCCGAGACAGCTCTCTCACTATGTCTATGTATGATTTGAGTGCCTTTGCCCCACTCACCGGATAAGGAAAGGGTATACTGGGATAGGACTTCAGAATTGGTTCCTCAAGGATCTGCGTCTGGGGCGATACAAATAGATATTACCTGAGACTTCTTTCTCAAGAACCGGAAAAGAAATCGATCTGAGATAGAGATAGATTTTAGTTTCTCAGTCTTTTTCACGTTAGGAAATGTCAAGCAAGAAATACTTAATATTCTTCTGAAGAGATACCTAGATAAGATAAGACTTCTTCATTATACTATATTACTTGAACTTCCTTGTCGGATCAAAGAAAGAGAGCTAGCGGATGAGAGTGAACAGAACAGACACGTGAACAAAAATGGAATAGTCCCTCTCCCTGAATTGACTTACTAACGATTTAGAGCGAGCACACAGCAGTCACTTCCTTACGTCAGACGTCGCAGTAGGTAACGTAAATAAGTGCTTTTGGACCTCTCCCTTACGGTCGAGCACACTTAAAGTCCCTCTCCCTCCACCTTCGAGATCAGGAGTAGCCATAAGCTCAGTAGTAGTAGTAGTCTTCCTGCTAGGCTTCCATTTCACTATATAAGGTAGGATAGGATCTTCTCTTGAGCACTGCACTTCCATTTAGGGCCTGGTCTCCTTCGTCCACTTGTCCGCTGCGCAACTTTGGCATAGCAACCGCGTCACAACTTAGCGGAGTCACTGAACCCTAGCCTCGTCACCGACGGGTCTTCCCTCACTCATCTCATTTGAACTACTTTAGAACCGAACTCTGATATTATGAATCTACAAAGCTTAGCAGGGCCGAGCCAGACTTGCAACTCAGACTTGAACTCTTATATTATGAATTGAATCTACTTCCTCCAAGGTAGCTCCCTCTGATAATTGGCACTACTGAGACAGCTAATTGGCACTACAAAGACAGTCTACTGGGATTGGACTACTGAAGTTGGCGTCACAGCGACTGGATTGCTTCAGATGGTAAAGCTTTGTAAATGGTAAAGCAGCGGATTGCATCAATAGCGGAAGCGGATAGCTTCGATAGGTACTGCAACGAAGGGAAAGCTTGCAACAGATAGATAGATGCGAGTGAGCTAGTGATGAGCGACTACTCCGCCTTGATAACTTCCGCTCCTTTCTGAGCTCGCTAACAGCTCTGATCTTCGGGAAAGAATCAATTATTAAGCACCTAAAGGTTGTCATTTATTTGAGGTGCATTTATCCCCTTATTGAACTCGATTTCATCATGATCTTATAATGAAGCGAATGCCCCGCAACCCTCAATGACACGCTTTTAAAGTACTGCCCCAAACACCCACCCACTCATCCACCGGAAACCTCAAATGATAAAAATTAAGGTATCAGCCCCTCAAATGATAAAATTCATAGGCTACTCAGGACAGCTCAGTAGGGTCGGTATGCTCAAACCCTGATAAACTGAATAGATATGGCTAATTGAATTCATAATGATCTTCAAATTCTGTTAAGCTCAAACCCTCAAATGATAAAATGAACCCACATTTTTGACTAGTTTGACCTCTAACTCTTTCTATTTCTAGACTAGAAGGACGGAAAGAAGCTTAAAAGAAGGTTTCTTATCGGAGTCTTGAACACTGACTTGATAGAGTACGGAGAGCTCTCGCTTATCCTTTGATTCACACTGCCCTAAGTAAGCTCCTGCTGCTATTGACCGACCCTATGCGCTCCTGAGCTAACGATGCTCCTCGACTCTAGTTTCACAGGCGCTACCAAAGAGACCTTCAGTGGTACTGACACATATCCCATAATCTGCTAATCCTCCTGACCTCTTGTGCTAGTTTAAGGGTCTTAAAGATAGCAGTTCACAGGTGCTAACATAAGGCTGCTATTACTTCGTTCGGCTTCGTTTTAGCTAATTATTTTAGCTAAACTCTTTCTTTCATCGATCCAAAGTGAGTGGTAATAGAAATTGATTAATTTTGTAATCTTGAAAAGAAGGAAGAGAGCTCTGCTAAGAATGCCTTAAAGGATCTAAGCTATCATCACGAAAGGTGTATTGCTCTACGAAGCAAGTAGTTAGGAATGAATCGATGAATTCGGTCCTTTAAGCATTCACCCAGAGGCATCTTCGGATGGGGGATCGTTGAATACCCCCTTTCGCTTTCAACGAATGAATCAATTTAGATGATCGACACTGGAAAAGACGTCTTGGCGAGAGGTACTGAAAATTAGGGAAATTAAACTTTCTGAATTAAAAATCAATAAAAAATACTTGAGTTTCCACTTTCACTTTATATGTGGCTCGCTCGTCACTCTAAGGGTCTCCCCCTTTATCTCGCCTCTACTATTCATTCCCTTGAAATTGGGTTTGCCTGACCGCCTCACTTGTAGCTCTCGGGACACCGCACTAATACTAATCACCCTATCTTTCAAAAAGACGACGATAGCATGATCTTCCCTGCTAAACAAACTTGAGTGAAGACCTATCATTACTCTCTCCCAGGCTAAAGTCAGGCTTTCCCAGACCACATCCCCGTTGCAATATAAAAAGAAAGGAAAGAAAGTCAAATCAAAGTAGTGAAGTGAATGGTTTGCTACGGTTCCATTCCCAGTCAGATAATCTCAAATACGAGTAGGGCAGAAGTCTAATCTTTCTGTGTCTGTGCTTTTATGCCAAAAAGCCAAAAAGATTGAAGTTTCTCACTTTTTTTTTCAAGAAAAGTGTAAGTTGGCGTCATTATCATTCGCTCGTCGTTATCACTCGCCCCTTTTATAAAGTTTCATATAATAAAATAAGATGAGAAAGAAGTTTAAGTTGAAAGTGGAAAATAAGTATCCCCTTATTTAGATTTAAGTAATTTTGGCTCGCCCTTCATTTAGATTTAGTAAGTTCTAAGGGTCGCTCTTAATCTAAAGTCATAAGTTTAAATGAGATAGTGCTTTCGATACCTACTGCGACTATAGACTAAAGGATGGGACGAGACGCACAACATTAAGTTGCGACGGGGCGAGTTTTATCAGTTCTTCTTTCTTATAGTAGTTTTCCTGGGGTAAATCCGACCGTACGGGAGGGGGTTCCTTAAAGGACTCTAAAGGGTTAGGGAATTTACCTTTCATAAGCCGAATCCGAGGGAGTATAAGTTGCAGCTTAAGTAGCTCCTTAAGTGAATGGGTATGAGGCTACGCTCCTGTTGGTTTCACTCCTTTCTTTAAGAATGGGGCGGACCTGGGACCACTAACAACAGGAATGTTGACCCTCGTTAGCTCAGCAGCCTTAATGGCGTCTTACCTTCCTTAGTCGAATAGTAGAACATGGCCCCTTCCAACATCGAATAGTAGCTCTTCCTTAGTCTCATATATGAACATGGCATTACCTACTAAAAAGAGGCGGAGCACCATCAGTGAATTTGTTTACGCCGGCAGCTGAAAGAGTTCTTTCTGAACCTGTCTTTTCATGGATTGGCTCCCCAGGCATTCCTAAGACAGAGGATGGGATCGCAGTTCAAGTCAATTCCGGAGGCACACTCATTCTTGTATGCTATAAGCACGGGAAAAGACAGCAGCAACAGACTCATACTAAACTTACTTATTATATACTAACTGGGATAGGGACGTAGGGCTCGAAATAACAGATAGGGTTAGGGAGAGGGCCGTAAGGGCTCGCTCTAAATCTAAAGTTCAGTCGGGGAGAGGGCCGAGTTCTTATTATAACGACGGGCTCCCCGCAGCTGAGCCAGCTATTGCGTATTTGAAACCATTCACTCAAACAGCAGTAGGAAGGGCAGCAGAACCCCGGGCAAAACACTCACAATTCAAGTAATCAGTGCCTCCCGATTAAAGACTCTATTAATCAACTTACGCTAGGCCCTGCATATTAAAGGAACGAGCGCAGCGACGGCCGAACGAAGTGACGGGGTTAGTAGAGTTCATGGCCGATAGCCCGACTGTTCCCGTCTCTACTGGAGAAGCAATGCAATGAAGATCATTGACGACATATGTTGCTGTTCGGAAAGGTACTATTTGAGTTCTTCATTTAGAGTGAGAAGTACGGCACTCTCTTCTTTTCTTATATAAAGAGGTCCCAGCCTTATGCCGGCCGATAACCAGAGAGAGTTGGAAAGTTCAGCACGCAGAGGAAGCAAAAGGCTCTTTTCAAGCCCCTTCTGGAAGAAGAAGAAGAAGAGAAGTAGATGTGCAATGTTCAATCCTCTTTTTCAAGCGGAACATAATAAGAGAAAATGTGGAGTGTGATTCTTGCGTTAGCTTTTTATTTCAACTTGTAATATTCGAGGTTTCGAGTTTAGCGGGTAAAGTGAAAGAATATGACCCTGTACAGAGTCCTTTCTTAAAAAAAAAAAACTGGCTTTCGAGCAGGTAAAGTGAAAGAATATGATCTTTCCCTGGCCTTAAGGCAAGAGTCCGAAAACTAAATAGGAAAACTCAATCCGAAAACGAAAAGGTTTTGCAGGTAAATCGAAATTATGAGTTCTTTCCTTCAATGCCCCCTCCCCTAATCTAATTATATAAGGTATGGAGCCTCGGTCAGTCGATGTCGCGTGTCCTGCTCTCCCTGACCTTACTTTAATTTAAGTTAAGCGTCCTGCAGGCTGATCTGCAATAACAGTGTTAGGTCTTCACTGTCAGAGCCCTATGCCGTCCTCAGCCGGAAATTAAATAATTGGGAAGGAGATGAAGCCAAAAGTCGATTGCACAATAACCAGTTCCACCTTTCTTCACTAGTTTGATCTCTCCGGAGTGAGTGCTAGAACTCACTTTTGAGTGCTCGCATGTGCGAGAGGTTGATCGCACAAAAACAAAAAGACGGGGCACTTAACTTTCTTTTGAACCAACTTATTCACATTTATTTATGGTCCGAGTGCAACGACGGGTGAAAACGGGGTTTCTTACTTTTGAACCAACTTCAGTACTTGACCCTTGGTTTCCTTTCTAACAACCCCTACGCAATGCGAGGACTGATTAGAGTGGCACTCTATTTCGTTCATTAGGATTCATTGTATGGTGAAAATGCTTGTAAACTTTGTGCCACTTCGCCAGAAAGATATCCCACTTATCTGGCAAACCATTAAGAATAATGGGTTTGGTTCCGGGTCGAGTATTTCGAGTTCAACAGTGATTTTCCCTGAACGCAACTTAGGAATGGCAATGTTATAGTTTAAGGTCCCACTAAGGAATGTCGCAAGTCCTGCGGGGCTTACTCTGCCTTATTCCGGCTTCCCATTACAGGTCCTGTTCCGGTGACAGCTTGTCTCCTCGGTGGATTTCTTCCTCATCTTCCATCGAAACCACAAGCGTTAGGTTTTGTTGGGCATATTGGGATTTGTAATGGTGCATGTTCCTCACGCATGCCAGGACATAGGTTGACCACCTGAGCTCGTCCAACTTCTGCCCCCCATTACCACCCGTGTTCGACTCGCCTCCTAGAGAGTGAGTGAAGGCCCTCCGCCTAATGAGCTTGCTTATTCTGCCGAGGCGTCCCTTATAGTTGCATTCTTTAGTTTGTTTGGTTATATGATTTCCAGGTTTTGAGTTTAGAAGTGACCATATCAAAAGAGAAGTCATTGATCTCTCATACTGGTGCGTTAGAATTAGCTAAGCTCTTTATGGCTGAGGAAGTAACTAGGGATTGGCTTTCCTTCATTCTCTATGTTGAGCGGCGCCGCCCGTTATATTTGCTACTTTAGGAGTTTAATTACATAACTCAACTCGTCTGCGAGGTTCGGGCTATCTGGTGTATTCCTCTGTTAGTCCTGTAAAAAGGAGTAGACGGTGTGGAACCTACGGCTACCCTTTAGTCGAATTCCAGAGGCAGTGCTCGCATTGGACTGGACTGAGAATAAAGTATATAAAGAAAAGACTGGCTTGAATTGAAAGCCAGTTCCTACTGAGTACTGTACCTCTATGAGAGGGGAGTAGATTCACTCACTTCCAACAACGGATATAGAAAGAAAGTAGACTTTCACTTCCGTTCCGATACTGAAAGCATCCGATCAGAAAGATACACTGACGACTAGCCCATACATGCAAACACACCAAACAAAGACACTTAGCATAGGAGTCTATCGTAAGTAAGCTGCAAAGTAGATCTCCACCAAACAAAGACAAAGAAAGCCACGCATTCAAACACACGACTATGCGTCGACGGACTACTTATTTCATTTAAACCTTAGAAAACTAAAAAGAGTGGACGGACTCTTCTAGTCTCCCCGGTCACCGAGGGCGGCGGCCCACACAATGAGCTCCTTCTGTTCGTTGAGGAGGGCCCTCCTCCTGTCTTCCAGACCGCGAATGCGGTCCCGGATCAATTGCATCATTCTTCCTACGGCCTCAGGATCGAGAGCAGGCGGATGCTCCCAGAAAAGCCCAAGGATTTGCTCCTGTTGGAGCTTCTCGTTTTCCACCTGACCTATTTCTTGCTGAATTGTTGCAAGTCTTCCGGCGATATCCATAAGAGTGTTGTTGGAAGAAGTCTTACTGAAAGTCTTTCTTTCTGACTTCTACGTCTCTCTTTGCCAAGACTAAAAGAAGCTTCCATTTATAGGCCTTCGAGGCCCCTTAACCCTTTCTTATTATTAGTCAGAATTCTTGTCTTGGTTCCCTAACAAGGAGCATTTCTTCGCTAAAGCTACTACGTACCTAGCTTTTCATTAATAGTGAACCAGATCCACTAGAAAATAGTACGCTGAATCATTCTCCCCGTACGGATTGGAGTACGAAAGGCCCACCCCAAAAGGGAAGAAAATAGTGGGTATCGCTACGCGTCTTAATCCTGATCACTCCCTCAAGAATAGGAGGCAATAATAGAGCGAATCCGTCAGAGAGTACTCCACCACGAGCTGCCAAAGCACGCTCAGTCAATCGTCAATCTCCAGCCCAAAGCTGACCAGTACAACCATGTGTCACCCCCCTTCTCTAATAGCTTCGTCGTACCCTGCCTACTCGTCTTTAACCGGCCTATTTGTACCCAGATACAATATATTCCCTTAGGTCCAAGGGCCCCTCGGCCAATCCTCGCCCGTCCTTGCTTAGGAGCTCTTGATTGATCTGATCAGACGCTTGTTTTTGCTTTTGCCCAGTCAAGTCAGTACCCTTTACAGCTCAGTAAGTACTGTAACCACTAGCTCTTACAGCAAACAGCAATAGCTACGAGTACAGCACTAGTAGAGTCAGACTAGGAAAATGAAAAGTGTCAGTTGAAGTTGGAGTTTTATCAAAAGAGAATTTGTTAAAAAGTACCCCTCTAGCGTTCCTTCTAACATTAAGTGTAAAGCATGAATTTTATACAATTTCTTTTTTTTTATACAATTTAGGGTAACAAAAAGTGAGGGTTTTGAGGAGTACTTTCCAGACGGATACTTATCTATGCCCTTTATAGTACTTTGATTTTCCCTTCATTTTTTATACATTTTTTATTTATCTATAGGGTAACATAAATGGAGGAGGACTTTTTAACTAAGGAAGACCCGTGACTCATGAGCTAGAAAGCGACGAGCGACATAAAGTGAAGAGAAAGGACCAACGGGAGCGAGAACAAGAACCACGCGTGCTGTGATGCATTGACCATGAGAAGGACCACTATCGTACGTGGAATGAAGGAAGCATAGGCCAAGGTGTGGCTAAGCGAGGACAATGAACTCAGTTCAGGAATCCTGCGAGAGAACTGATCTTTTCCGGTCCCGAGAACCACATCCACATGTCCTGAACGAATGGGATAAGTGGGAAGAGGAGGAGCGAATGATAATGACGCGCGAAGAAAGTCTTAAGTCTATTAGATCTGTCGGACTGGAGTTTATCTTGCCATTCACTACTTTATGAGTAAAAAAGTTAAGTTGCGATTGGGCCGACTGAGTTAGTATTTGGAGGGATCGAAATGACCATAAGGGAGATGGAGATATAGGGTATAATAGAGCTCTAGCAATAGCTAGAGGGAGGGGGCACGAGTGATAATTCTAATTAGTGCTAGACACTGACGTAGGATAGGCTCCATAGGAGCTTCAGGGGTGAAAAGGGCGAAGAACCGTAGGGAGAGGGGGGAATGCGCTCGAAAGAAAGTGGGGAGGAAAGACTCAAGGGGACACCCTTCTAGACCTCTTGATAGCGCGAGAGCGACAGTGGTAGAGTGAATGAATACATTAATGACTTGCTTCGGATAGTGATAGAAAAATCTTAAAAAATAAAAAGAGTTCATGGAAAGACAGATTCCATAATCTATAAAGTGACTCATGTCATTTACCTCCGCAACTGTGAATGCAAAGAGAATGGACTGAGTTCCTTCCTTATGATGGGCGGAGTGAAGTATATTCTACTTGATCATTTTTTTTATTCATCAGACGCGTAGTTTAAGTATGAAATTCACTATTAAAACTAGTAAGAATCATATTCATCTGTTCTCATTCGCCGCAAGGGAAGAAGATGAAAGCAGTCCTTTCATGAGAGACTTCCTTTATTCATTCTTGAGTCTAACCCTTTATCAGGAGCGAATCAAGATTGAGCGCGAGACGGGTGGAGGGATGCAAAAGTGCTCCCCTGTAAAGGAGATGAGCGAGTGAGAACATATTTGATTATTAGCGTAGCGGTAGTGCTTTTTGAATCACTATTGCCAATCAATCACAGGAGGTACAAAGAAAGACTGACTTAAGTGGAGTGAATTAAAGAATGAAAGAGAGGGGGCATCAAAGATATGAACAAGTCAGAGGGTCAGGATCAGAGGGGTGACCCCCAATCTCATACGCTTATGAGGTACATCCATATAAGATATTCAGATCTCTTTCCCTGTTGTGAATTGCCATGAACGATTATAATGAAATCTGAGACTTCCATGGTGGCTCTTGAAGAGGGAAAACTACAAACCACTCCAATTGTCTTCAGTAGTGCAGCTCGGGCAGAATTCTAACATAAGGAAGAGGAGGCCCAAAGCAAAGAACGAGTCTTGTTGGGATCGAGCGAGAGAGATCCATCTGAAGGCCCCTCCTTCTTTGAAGAAGGCAGTGTCCAGTTAATTGGAAGCATTGATGTGCCAAATTCCACTCCCCATTAAGGAGAGTCTTTAGTACATTGTGACCCTCATTTGCATCATTTTGAGACCACCATTTGACTAATTTAAAATCAAGTAGGAAATTTGGGCCTGCCTAGGGAAGGAGCATCTAGGAGGGTACGAGTGCTCACTCAAGGATAAAGTCTATCTAAGATACGCAAACAATTCATTTTGTGAATATGAAATATTCATTTCTTGCCTCTCGAGTACTACACTGATTTTTATATAATAGCTGCTTCATTCTGAGACTGGATTTGGCCTTTCTCAGCAAGAGGTCGTCAATGCCATTGACTCTTTTCCTTGGGTCTCACTATTTAGACTCTTCCCCATTATAGCGCTTTTATATACTTGAGATTTGCTCCTTTGTTCCACACTTCTGAGATTTTCCATTAGGTTCCAAATGCATTCTCTCGTTTTGAAAAAAAAAAAGAGAATGGCTCATAAGAGCATCTTATATGAATTGAATTTATCACACACTACTTTCGATCTGCTCAGCACAGAATTTTAATTATCTCGTAATCTCACTTATTTAATTAGAAAGTGTCTTCCCCATGGTACACCTTTCTAGCTCTTGCTGGGGGACCCCTTAATTGTCTTTCAGTTAATGCTGGTACCACTCCACTTTGATTTAATTTCTGTTGATGCATTTTGCCCAATTTACGACTATACTTGAATATCTTGTATATGGGTTCGTATAAAGATTTTATATAGGTATGGTTCGTATAGAAAAAAACTACCTATCCTTCTAGAAAAGACTTGATCACGTCGTTCTCATTCGTACCCATCTAGGGTGGACTCTCTCTATCTAAGGATCCTACCCTTTTCGTCTACTATCTCCCTGACGTTCGATCAATCCTTGTAGTTGGCCCTTCTTCAGTCTCTCACTTAGTTCTGACTCGTGCTTCTCGCTTTCGCTCTCGCGCTAAATTATTCTTCGCTCCTCTAGCTTTCGCTCTATAAATGATCATTCCATAAATCCTTCCTACTTCTTTATATGGTCTCGCCTATCTGACCGCGTCTCAGACTCAGATCTTCAATTCGAATGAGCCTATTTTTCCATTTTGAGCTCTTTCGGATGAGTTCTTTATAGAATAGATTCAGATGAGCGGTAAGGTTTATAGAAGAGAAGAATCCCGTCCTTCGCTCCTCTCATTAAGCAGTCGAGCCTGATCAGGTCTTTCCCCCATCAAGTGCTTCATGGGGTACATTCACTATAGAGTACTGGTCTAGAATGGTGTACGACTCCTTATTAGTCAATCGAGCCCAGCAAGAGTAGTGAATTTGGTCCATAACTTTTTCGTCGCTCTCGCTCATCCAGTTAATTAAAGTGATGATAGGGAAAGCTCCTGCAAGGGCCAATTCCATTTTCTTTTTAGCCACCAAGCACTCTCAGTGCCCCTTTTAGTCGGCGATGCTTTCCATTTCAATCAAGCTCTTTCCTAATTGAAGATCAAAGAAAGATCAAAGATGAGTAGAAGCAATCGCATATATAACTGATTCATTCGAATGATTAAAAAAAAGCGCTTGGGGATCCCTAACGATAGAATTATGAGTAAGGGAGTAGGATTAGGAATGTCTTCACAGCCCAGTATCTAAAGAGCTCGACCGTGAAGATAATGGATTTTGGAAAAAACAGAACTTAAACGGGGCAGATTGAAAACAGTCCTTCAAGTTTAGTGGTCCAGTCGAATCAAACTGAACTGAACTTATATATAAAGACACTTTATCCATGTGATTCTCATTTGAATCTTTTCTTTTGTGCCCTATCCAAGTTAACGAGCTATTGACTCCCTATGGGTGGGACCCCCCTTTTTAAGTAGTCCCTCGGCTAATTCTAGTATGTAGTTTATGGCATTGCGCCATCCACTCTTAGGTCTCGCTATTGAATTGAGGACCAAGAGACCAAAAAAGCACATTGAGGACCCTTGGGAGCATTTATTGTCTTATTGACTTATTATATAACTCAATCCCCCTCTCCTTTCAGTCTCGCTTTTTCCTCTCGCATATCTCTTCTAGCTTTCGCCACTCGACTGAAAGTCTCGCTATGAAAACTCTTCGCCCCTCCCCTTTGCAGTCTTCGCTATTTGATATATTCACTTTCAAATATGTGCCCAAAACCACTTTTGATCCGCCCCTATCTCATATACTGTATAAGCCATCTACTCTAGAGCAAGAGGGTGCACCATTGACTCTTTTTCCTGTGGGTTTCTTTCTTTCCAAGCTAGAGGTCCATGGGCCATTCTCTCTTCCCTTTCGGATTCCCTTCTTCAGTCTGGCCGGGTCTACTCTCTCCCAAGATTCTTTCCCTCCTCTTTATTGTAGGATGGATCACTGATGGTTGATTTAGATTCTTTCCATACCAACTTCTTCATGCCCCCTCAATTCGATTAGTTCTTGATGTCCCTCTCCTTCTGCAAGCTAGATCCCCCTATAGAGTCGGCAATTCACAACCACTTTAGATCTTCTCTGCCCCTATGGTTTGACCAACTGGTATGCCTCCTTTCCTCGCCTTGACTAGCTCGCACCTTTGCGAGAGAGCTCTGAGAGCCTGGACCTACTCGTCCTCCCTCTCCTTTGAGTCTCGCGCCGCGTCAAAGACTATATATATGATTTTCGCTCCTCGTCTGTTTTATTCATTCGAGCGCTTTTCGATCCTAGGATTAGTCAGTCTCCCCCATCGCGTCATTATCAAAAACCCCTCACCCTCTTTCGAGCCAAGAGTCCAAATTAGAGTCTGACGTTAATGGACTTGCTACTCTTCTTAATGGGTAGGGCTTATTCTCCTCATACGAGTCCAAAGGCCAAACCCTACGCCTTCAGCTAAGGAGGGGCGGACGAAGAAGTACTGTGCTTCACATTGCATCATCAAAATCATTATTCTAGCACGTAATTAAGGGAGAGGGGTCGCTCTTAATCTAAAGTCATAAGTTTAAATGAGATAGTGCTTTGGCTCGACCGTCGGGACGAGTGAGTACTCTAATTTATAAATTATAGATAGGCTCGCTTTCCAGTTCGGGTAATAAGGAGCTCTGAGGCATCTAAATAGAGGGAAAGAAATTGTTAGGGGTAGAGTTCATATAAATGGAATAGGCTCACGTAAGAGAGTCTAGTAGTAAATGACAACAGGGGCTAAGATAAGAAAGCGAATAGTTCAAGGAAGACAGACTTTCATCCACGCGTCAGATAAAAAAAGACTGAATAGAGAAAGTAATATAAAACAATCAAAAAAAAAAGTAGAATTTAGAACTGTACAGAGAAAGTAGAATTCAGTCCTGTGCTTGATGATCAAAAGTGTCTAAATAGAGACGTACCCATATCTATTTTTCGGTCAAATATGAATTATTCAATTTGTGCCCTCGCATATGAGATTAGGGGTCTTCCTTCCCTCAAGTAGTGAAAGTGAATTCCGGGGCTCAAAATCAGTAATCTCCCCCATGGACGCTATGTGCTTTCGATCTGCTGCAAGAGGGACAAATGGAAAGAGTCAAGGGCACTCAAAGTGAAAGGTGTACCATTGACTCTTGGAGCTATCTTACCCCGAATTAGAGTGATCACTCCACCCTAACTAACTTTAAAGCGAGAGGGACAACTATGGAAAGTGCTCGACGGGAGTGGTGAAGAGTGAATCATGAAACTGAAACATGTGCATCCCTTAGTCAAGCCCGTCACACGTAGCCGAAACGGATTCAACTAGAATGGGCAAAAATATTGATTCCACTATCAATGTGACTGATTCATTCTCACTTGAACTGAATCATACTTATATGCACTTTCTCTGTTACTATTTTGATGCATTCTTAAGGGTAGATCGAAATTGATACGAATCAAAAGGAAAATGAATAAAGAATTGCGCACAACAAATTCCAGCCCTTCGTGCCCGCTCTGCTCCTGTTGAATAAGCTTCCATTCCTATAATACGATATGAGTTCTGACGCCATTTCTATTTGATCTCTTTGACTCATATGTTCAATATTCATTCCCCCTTATTAAGATTTACTTTGGAGCGGGTCTTTTCCATCTTTTTCTTTGCGAAGTCCATCATATATCATATCAGATTCTTTTTCTCTTCCGAGCTCTGAACTCCATGAAAACAAATGAATAGAAAGTCATGATGGAGAAGGCCCAGGAGCCTAGAGTGGTCCCTCATTGTCCCGCGAATCAGGTCCACGGTGCCTAAGATCCTTTATTGAAAGCTATGGAACTGCACTAAAGGAGTCAAATTGAGGAGAGAAGATCTAACGATTTAGCTTAAAACATAAAGTTTGAGTCAGGGTAGTAGGAGGTTTGCTTAATGGACTCCTTCTTAGTTCCCCTTGGTCAAAACAGAACTTAAAGTGTATTTTGGGCAGACACTGTGAAATGTTTTGAGTTCGCTTCCGCGTCTCAAACTTTAAGTTGTCCAGAAGAATGAGTTTTGGTAAGACGAAGATCTTAGTGATGTACATAAGTGAGCTTCCGAGATCAGAAGAAGGTCTGAGGCTCACCCCCTTTTGAATCTCATTTCTTCCTAGGATCTTAAAGAGCTCGAGCCTTAAGGGGGGAGGGGAAGAGCACATTTTGAATTCAATACTAATCATATACTAAGTGAGCAGCTTCCTCTATCATTATAATAACTGATTTCATTTGTCGAGCTTTATACGTGTTAAAAATTAAATTAAGATAGGAGACTGTTGCGCTCTACTGTGAGTCTCGCGTGTCATTCTTTTCGCTCCTCCCCTTTACAGTCTAGCTCTTTTAGATCCTCATCTTTGTTATATAAAGAAGATTTTCGGATGGATGAGTGGTGTATGGTATATAATATAGGATCCGATTCTTCATCCCTCTCCTTTTTAGTCTGAGCCCTTTGGGAATCCCTTCGTTATCACTCGTCCCTCGTCAGTCTAGCATGCCCCCTTCGCTCATCCCTAATAAATTGAATTCAAGTTCTATAGAGAAAGCTCCCACAATAGAGCAAGGGCACATTCCATTTTCTGCCGAAAAGTGCTCTAACATTTCATTGAGCCTAAGACAATGTTTCACTCTTTTACGAGTTAAATTGAAGAGAAACTAGAAGCAAGATGCTTAACGGATGCATATCTCACTTCAGAGAATGATAATGATTTTTGTTTAAGCACTTCGGTCCCTATATCATTTTGAGTCATGTATAGGAAGATTAGGAATGTAATAAGTTACGATGGGAATTCACTTCACCAGCAAGAGGTCTGGTCTACCATGGACTCTTTCTTTTGGGCATTTTATAAACGGAACTTAAGCGGGGAAAGAACTGAAAGTTTAAAAGTGGAGTAGGGAAGACATGGGATTAAGATTGTGAATGTAATGAGCGCATCTAATATCTTTTCCTTATCTTTCCTAGGTAAGGACACATTGGATTCCCCCCAGTCTCAGATCTACATGAAGTGGAAAGATCTTTCCATTCACAACTTCATATACAGATCCACTTATTGATGGCTGTTTTTTGCTAGGGCTGACTATAGATCTTTTTTTATTAAGATCCTTAACCCGCTTCCTTCCATGACTTGATGATCCACTTAGATCTTTCTCTTAGTGATGAGTTATAATGAGTTTCTTACTTTAACTTCTTTCTGTGACTTAGATTCCAGTTAAAGATTGAATTTATCCTTTCACTCTGGTGAAAACATGTTCAAATGCATGAAATGTAATAAGAAGCGTATAATGGGCGGGTTGATAACGCATCTTATGGTGATCTTCTTTCTTACTTTTTCACTTTGGTGGGACTGCTTTTTTGATCCTGCTGAGGCTCCTTCCCCCTAATCTTCTTGCTATTGCATACGTACGCACTGATGCTGATGGTCGATCCCAGCAACTAGTTTCTGAGTGAATTGCTATTCTACCTAGTTTGAGAGCTCTACCCTATCCTTTAAGTAGGAACCCCGTAGGCTTATGGTAGCTGTCCTCTCTCAGCCGTGAATGGCTCTTAGTTGGCTCTCAGCAAGAGTTTCACATGGCTATTCAAAAAAGTACTTTCTCTTTGTCCGCCACAACGAACCCATTCTATAGTGGGCCCTCAACTTTTCGCAAAATGGGCATAATGACTTGAACTACCTTAGAGAATGGGTGGCTTTAGATTAGATCTATAGACCCGGCTTTCCGATCCGACTTGAACATTTTATATGGAAAGCATGATTCCAGTTACTTCCTGGCTTTCTTACTTAAACTATCAACTACCCTAATCATGTTTATTGATTAAGTTAATGTCTTTCCAAGCTCTCTTCTATATAAAGAGTGCCACTACGTGTTCATTCAAAACAAAGAAAGAGTCGGTCTCGGCTCTATCCCATATTTTAAAGTGGAGCTCTGACATATCCTCATCTAATTATAGGTAGAAGATTGGACGCATGAACTCTACTAAACTATAGTAGTAAGAAGAGAGATTCTGGAACTTATGGAGTTATAAGATAGAAGATAATGATGAGGAGGATGCTTCACACATGCGTCTCTCATTCTCATTCTTTTGAAAAAAAAAACGAGAGAATGGTCACCTAATTGGATAATGTAATAAGTTAGCTTCTACTCTTATCTTATATAAAGAGCTTCCCCAGATCTTAGAGCGCGTCGCAGACTGATCAAAAAAGTTCTCTCTCTGATAAAGATAATGGATAATCTAGTTCATTGCAATTCTACTTTATCTTTTCCCTCTCCCTTGTAGTCGAATTATTCTTAAGTTGAAGCTCAAGAGTGTGTACTCTGATGAGTATACTTTAGATAGATTCTCCTTACTTTCTTTCATCAATGTGAGAGAAATTCATATCAAACTTTGTGCCCTCCCCTTTAGAGAGAGTGGAGTCCTCTTGGCCCTCAGCTACTCTATCTTCCACGAGGGATCTACCCCTAGTCAGTCGAGCCTGAGCGGGTCTCTTTAATCCCCCTTTAGGTCGAACCCAACCTATAGTTTGCCCTATATGCGAGTCTCATCCCTCTCCCTATTCTATGGGTGGAGCCCCTTTTCCTTATCCTTAGTATGCGGAGTTTAGACCCAATATCTTAATTTATGGAGTCTAAATTGGGCCCTTATAATAAAGATTTCATTGTGAACTAGACTGAGGATTAACTTACTATAAGATAAGATGAAAAAACTACTTTCTATCTCCGCACGCAATCTTCCCTGCTTGTAGTGGGCTCCCCCTTATGAGCTATCCCTGACTCGGGGGGACTCCATTCAATTAATAGAGGAGGAGTTCTAGTATCTGACTTCTACTTCTGAGTGGAGCTAATGACCCAATTATAAACTAGTAGCTCGGATTGACCAAAACAAAAAACAATGATCATACCCTTTTCTTAGTAGTTCCTCGTACGCTCCTAAGGTAGTTTCCGATATTCTATTTTCATTTCTCTTTCAAGTTAATTGAAAGATAAATGAAGATCAAGGTGTTCAGAATCAAAAAATGATGCTTCTTTTGCGTCCGGTCAATTAGAATTAGACGCAGCATCAAGATGCTTGACATTGACAGAATTTACGGATCCTTAAGACAAATTAGGGAGTCAGGCCTTCACCACTATAATAGTCAGAACTACTGAGTAGATTCGGACCAGGAGTCAGCACATTCGGAGAACCTGGAGTACGTGCATTCCCATAGATTCATTTGATCAATATCCAAGTCCGAAACCAGCCCAGAAATTCAAATCAAGTTCTAAACCCGCATCAAATCACTTTGACCTGCGGTTCCTTGATATCTGAACTAGAGGGTTTCCAGAAAGCCCAGGAGGGGCATCAAAAGACTTGTGTATAGTGACTAGGTCCCCCCTTTTTTATAAAAAAGAAGGACCCCAGGTAAATTAATTAATTAATCGAGGTCTTGTGGAAAGTTAAGTGAAACCCTTTTAGCCTACCTAAACTTAGTGGGTTTGAGGTGCATTCATTGGACCTAGTAAGGTACTAAAAGAATAACTGATTTGTTTAAGACGGGTGCATTCAATGAATATATAATCAGATAATCATTGTTTGAGTTTGCGATGGGGGAATGAATAAGCACTAGTTTGCCAGTGGAAAGTCATATAGGAATGAAGTTCGGGGAGTTCCATAGGCCTTGATCCCTTAAGAAAGGGCTCCACTATAACCCTGAACGTCGCTGTTGCTCGGGAGTAGCTATCGCTCGTCCAAAGCACTATCTCCCAGACTGACTTTAGATTAAGAGCGACCCTTATAACTTACTAAATGAAGTTTGGTTTAGTTCCCGTCTCAACGTCGCTAACGCTCGTCTCTTCCTTATAGTCATTCCTTTTTCTGCATTCGGTTGGAGATTGAAGACTAGCGTAGTGCCTGTCCGCTTTCGGTTCGAGATTGAAGACTAGCGTAGTGTACACCTCACTCACTTCTTTATTCCTAAGAGCAAGGGCTAGACCTACATCTCCGAGTTATGCCTTTAGGTGAAGACGGGAACAAAAAAAAGGTTATATTGGAGGCAGACTCAGATCCTCGGAGCAGCACAGTGAGTAAGTAGTTCTGATCCGACTTCTGAACCTCCTAAGATAAGAGCAGTGGCAAATCCTGGAGAGAGCTTATTCTTTTCCTTTATGTGAGTGCCAGTAGTCACGCAATAGATAAGAGTAAGTAGGTCTTCTACGCTCAACTCTGCTATTAAGGCTCTTATCACTTAAACACTTAAGCCGAGGCCAGGAACAGAACTCCCTTCGGGTAAGGAGGGAAATTCACTAAAGCAAGGGCAAAGGCTTCCACGATTATGATAACACCTTTTACCATTTGAAGGCTTATCGGATTAGGCAGCTGGATAGACGAGATATTCCTAAGTTTGAGTCCTTAGATGAGAGGGCTATAGGCAAGTTTCCCTCATAAAGAAATGCACAAATTCTAAAGACTGGACTAACAAATCTAATAGGATATTTAACCTTCTCTGACATAGACCATTTCAAATGATAGCGGAATGACTCTAAGGCATTGGGCCAAGCAGCAAGAATATGTAGTGCTAGACCCGGGCTCGATCTGAGACCCTTCCTTTCAGGCTAAATGTAAGCTCTTTATTAACTCTCAAAACGGATTCAATTAGCTAGTCGTAAAGGAGAGGACAGGCGACCATAGGGAGAGCTCTACCATAAGGGAGAGAAGCCTACCAGAACTTAAGAAAGAAGGAATTCCCAGCAGCAGTTGATTGAATCTCGTCCGGAATCCCAACGTCTTAGGCTTCCCCTTAAGGACAGTAGAGTACTTCTCAGTGCAGCTCCGCACCTTTGTTTTCGGAAGCTTTGCTGCTCGGATTTGCTGCTCCACTCAGCGTAATTGAAGTCACCATAGGGAGGCAAAGTTACCATTCATAGAAAGTAAGGGGAGTCGGAGTTCCTATCCCAGGCGGAGGAAGAGCCAAGTTCAGTTGGCTGAGTTCTCGGCTTTCCCAAGGTACGGAAAAATGGTTTAGAGGCTCAGTTTAGGACTATGAAGAGGAAGCGGGCAGAGCAGAGTCAAAGGCGGTAGTAGATAGAGACCGTGCAGAGTAGGGGACAGGCTGAATAAAATGGCGCCCAGTCTTCGGACTCGGAGGCAAGCAACCCGGGCTGATCAGTATGGGTAGTTCGGAGAAGTTGGCTAAGCTAGGTGAGAAGAACGGAGAATTCAGTCTCCTTATGGCCAAAAACCAGTGCAACAGTTGATCTCTTAATGGGCAAAAACCAGTGCCTCTCTAGCAGTTGGTGAAAAAAGCAACAAATGCAATCTCCTTATGGGTCAAAAGTAGTTCAGCTCTACGATTCAGTTCAAAAAGCGATAAATTGGATCTCCTTATGGATAGACTACTCTAATAGTGGGCTCAAGAACGTGCAGCAAGGAAAGTAGGTGATTTTTCACTGATAATTCAGTCTCCTACTGGGTCAAAACCAGTGCAACTATAGAGTTAGTAAGACTACTCGGTGAGTGGGAGTGGGCTCAGAACGGTGAGGGCAACAGTTGAGCGGCTCCGTCAAGCGCAGCTAAGAAGTTGAGCTTTTAGAAATCAAAGCAGTCCTTTCTTTGCCATCATTAATGTAGAGCGCGATCTCTGCTCTGCAAACGTTAGATCTCTGCAATCCAACAAGATACGCGGTGAGTTACTATTATTCTATGCGAAATCTTTGCAAAGCCGGCAGACTCATCCGCATAGGACTAGGAAGACCTTATCCTTCCTATATCCCCAGGAGCACGCCGGTAAAGACGATCTACGAGGGCAATTACTTGATCTTCTTAAGTAAGCAGCACTCGCTCGTTCGTCACCTGACTCACTCGCTCTCTTAGGGAAACGGAGTGGGTCTCTCGGGAAAAGATGGATCGATCTCAGTTGAATCAGAAAGATCATAAAGTATAGTCGTAGTGACTATATATAAGCTCCGGTTCTTGTACTCTGCTACTGTCAAAGTGGATTCTTTACGGTGCCATCGGGAGTCCGGCCCTCATTTCCTGGCTAAGCAAACTCATCAGTCCCTCAGCTCCGAGCTTCATCAATCAAAGATCCCAGTCGTAGGTTAAAATAGGCGCTTAGCAAGTCTGGCTCGATCCGTTCAACCAGAGGGGAAGAGGCGACCAAGAGGAGTCTTTCTTTATCCGGAGAGTCGAGGTCGGGAGGCAGATCCACAGTGGTGAGTTTCGGTCGGGTTCCGTTCTAATAGGGCAGAGACGGAAGCACTCAGAGGCGGGAAGATGCAAGTGGCAAAGTCACCAACTGAAAGAAGCATTACGAAGCTTTTGAATTGAAGGAAAGGAGGGGATCGACCGGTCGACTGATTAAGGAGAGAGTGCTTTGTGCTTTGAAAGGAAGGGGTTCTTAATAGAGTAGAGAAAAGACTGAGTGCTATCTTTCCTTATCTAGTTCTTCCTTCTTCCGGTCGACTCACTGCATTAGACGAAGCTTCGAGTGCTGAAGACGACGGAGCTTATGGCGCCTAGGACTCAGACTCTAACTGCAACTCAATGCAACTCAAACCCAGGTCTCAATCTTCCGTAAAGGAGCGACTAAGTGCCCGCCCTTATCATTTGATGGGACTCGTAATGCGGGCAAAGTTGAGCGGCAGAGAACCTATCCCAGCGGTGCAGAGCGAAGAGGTGCGGAGCAAATGGATAGGTCTCACGAAGACAGAGGGGGTGCAGGTCCGTCCAATCAATCTTCTAGTAATCAGGTCAGGCTCTGGCTCCGGGACAAGAAAGACGGGAGCTCTCTCCTCTTTGATCTCGATCTTTTGACTATGCCCTTGTCTTGTAGGCGGAGTTCGGGAAGCCAAAAGCAATCATTGCACATAAGGATATGCCTTTTAGCAGTGCGGTAGATAAGACAGACGGATCCGCATAGCACGAGCCGAGACCGAAATGACTGGTAATAAAGGCCAGTATCCATGGACCATTAGTCCCGTTAGAAAAGACCAAAGAGATCTCAATCGAAATGAGGACCGCCATCTGCGATAGAAAAGACCAGAAGAAGGAAAGGAGAGAAAAAGTTAATCTGGTAGCAGAGGATAAATGGTCAGAGAGGTGCTACGCCAGATATGAATCGTAGTTCAGGACGGGAAATGACGACAGGGAGGCAATGCTAGAAAAAACCGAAATAACTGACTCACCGTTGAGGACAGGAAAGGAACCACATTCAAGATAGGCAGCGAGCCTTTGATCAGACTAGGAGCCTTCGTATGGAAATGGAACCTGACCCTTGCCCCGGCTAGCCAATAAGGAATGGACCAATATCTCTCGTGCTGTCCTGGCCCGATCTTCAATCAAAAAGAAAATCATTAGAGAAGAGATTGAAAAGAAGACACTTCAGAAGCTTGCTCGTGCTTAGAAGGAGCGAGCGCAACCATACTATATATGAAAGCTCGCCGGGTCCTCGCTACTGGTGATCAGAGGCGGTAAAATCATCATCACAGGTTCGCGGGGACTGAAATGAAAGGGGATGAGAGACCTCCACTTCATAATCACAGGTTCGCAGAGAAGAAGATGCGACGGGAATCCATACCCAAAGGGGAAGGAGCGCGGAGTGGGACTAATGCGAGCCCACCTAAGAGCCGTATAAAGCCCACTATTAGGACGCTGAATTATAGAGCCCACCATAAAGGAGCTTGCCAATGCCAATGAGTCCAACTTGATAGTGAACATCTGTCTGAATTTGGCAAATAATGACAGATTAAGGTTCCACTACGTTAGGATTGCAAAGATAGGCTGACTGATTGCTTCGATCGCATAAAGAAAGGGGCTGACTGATTGCGAGGAGAAGCGACTTCTTGCAACTGATAGATAGATGCGAGTGAGCGCAACGCAACTCCTTTCATTAGAATTATAGTCATTCATAGCAGTTCACGGTTCGGTTGGTAGGCGTGAATCGTTCAGATAGGTAGTCGACCCCATAGCCCCTTTTCATGTAGATCTCTTTCCTTCTCTACGTCGCTGTCGGATTTCTCTTTCTCCTTCTTCTGGTTTGAGAAAGACGTTTTTTGTGGGAGCCCCCCGCTTCGTCGATATATGATTGGGCGTGGAGAATAGCATGCTGGCCAATTAGTCAATATCTATTTTTCTCCTTTCACTCTTTCTTTGTTCATTCTTGGTTTAAAGAGAAAGAGAGCCGGCCCCCTACTTGTCTAGCGATCCTCAAAGAGTACTTAATTACCTAGATGGTTTAGTTGGAGCTGGTGGAATAAGCTTAACAACAGAAGCAAGCGGAGGGGTGGATCTGTCTACGTTTCGTAGGATATTAGTAAATTGCCCCAAAGGGGTCGCTCTACTAATATTTAAGTGAAGTCAGTGACGTTACGACTTCATTCACTACGGACGAGCGATAGCTAAGTGGCGACAGAGGAAAGGAGGGACGAGCAATAGCTAAGTGGCGACATGTCTACCGGTTTTCTTGAATCCTGTGGGACCCTCCTTCACAAGTATAGTACTCCATTGGAATTGGATTAATATGCCCTATCCCTAGCTCAAGCACTAATTGGCTCACATATCTATCTACCTTTCCCCCTTTAGCACCTAAGCGAGTGCTAATACCAACCTTTTTTCAACTCTGTGTAGGCGTGTAGGCTCTCCAACCTTTAATAAGGTCGTGATTAAGATAGCTGCCTTTTTCAAGTCAGTCTTTGGACCTGCCTTTACTATAGAAGTACCCGAAACTCAAACCTAAGAAGAAAAAGAAGAAGAAAGAAGCACTTTCGGATCCGCCTCCTACATGACAGGTGAAGAAAGAGAAAGAAATTATAATGATAATGATTGGGTTCGTCATAAGTCTATTCTCTCCACGTCTGAACTTATTTGAAACTAGAAAAACTTATTTCGAGAATTCAGTGTTTCAAACAAAAAACTACTGGGGGCCGCTCGTCCCCTCCTTTATTCACACTTAGCTTTCGCTCGTCCCATCCTTTAGTCAGACGTCGCTGTCGCAGCTTAAGGTCGTCAATGGTGTACCAAAACTACTTACTCTTCCGTCCCTCTACCTTTCGGTCGAGCCCAGAGAAAGCTCAACGTCGCAAGCTCGTCCCTCTCTTTCTTTCTTTTTGTACCTCCCCGCTCTACCTGTGCTAATTGCATGCTTTGCTCATGGCTCGCGTAGTGCTGGAGTAGGGCAACGAAAGAAAGATTCCATGGCATACTGATGCTGAGTTAGATGCATATCCGGAGACCGCTTAACTTCAATCCCGGGTGGACGAGGACCCGAAAGAAACTCAACTTAAAGCCAAGGATCGACAGGGGCATCTTTCTACCATAAAGAGGGGATAGTGACGCTTGAGGATCGGTCTTCTCAAGGGAATCTTTCATGCTGTCTTCAATCCTAGTTTCAATTTCTTTATATCAAACCCGACGAGTGCACCGGAGCGAGCACTCAAGCAAGTGGAGTGTACCAAACGAACGAATGAAGTGAGAGTAGGAGTCAAAAGAAGATAGAGATAACTGAGCTTTCGGACAGACATCCGGTGCATCAATAGACAGACCGCTCAGCGAGCACTTCCAAGCCAAATCCGAGTATTCGCACCTATGGACTCTCCCTTTGAAGGAAGCTTGCGAAGGACTTAATTAGACATAGAGCTTCGATCCATAAGAAAGGAATTGGAGACTCCCTCTCTCTCTCCCAGCCCTCTCCCAGTAAGTTATTTCTTTAGATTTAGAGCGAGAATGGAATCGAATAAATAAGTAAGTTGTAAGTTCTTAATCTAGCTTTAAGTGAGTTCGGCCCTTTAGGTCGATCCCAGCTTATATTAGATTAGTTCGCTATCGCTCGTTCCTTGCCCTCTTAGGCTTAGGATAGAATAACTTTAACTTTCTCTGCTCTATTTGAGTTTCATAGTTGGTGGGAACGTCCTTGTTGCGAGTTAACAGATATAGGATGTGTGAACAACATAGTGAGGACTGACTCAATTTGAAATATTCTCCAAGGTTGCTTGCTTATTTGACTACTTTGAAGAGTGAAAGCAAAAGCATAGAGACTAGTGAACTCCCAACATTTATATATATAATATAGAATCCCTCTCCAAATGAACAGGTAATTTAGTTTAGATAAAGAGTGAATGTCAAAATTCGTAGGGCATAGGCCAGATAGTCAGATTCCCTTTTTCGGCAGTAGCGGGTTTAGTCATCATTCTCATAGGAGTGGTAATGAGGGCATCTTTCCACTCTTTTGTTGAAAGAAGAAACCGTATACTTTTTAAAAAGAATCTGGTCGGTATAAAGAATAGCTCCTTGCTAAACCCGAACTCCAGGCTTTAGGCCGAAGGGGGAGACAAGTGAACCTTAGATCCTATTTCAGTTGAAGACCCCATTCCATGGTGGAGTCAGGCATCCAAGTAGGGTACTAACTCAACCAATAGGTATTAAAGGAGCGAAGGGACAAGACCTTGTTGGAGAGGTTCGCATTTGAACCAAGACTCAACCGGAGCCGTAGAATCTGCTGAGAGAGAATCGGATATCAGATGCTAGATAAGATCCTTGACCGAACCGAAGCTAAAGAGTTCAAGATTAGGGGTTGAACCGATAGGGATAAGAGGTCCGCCCCTGACGAAAGGATTGGGTTGATCTTCAGAAAGTAGAAACTCCAACCATTAGACTCAACGGCTTGCCGAACAGAGATATGCTCCAAAACCCGCTACTGATTCCCGACTTACAG
>JBAMHZ010000067.1:834027-856568 GCA_037177395.1 Alpinia galanga
TGTAAAAAAGTTGGCAATCTTTTGAGAAACCCCTTTAGCTTAAATTTCACTAAAATAGCAAGAGGTCTAACATGGCTATCGGCCACGCGTCATTATCATTCGAACCACGAGCAAGAGGGACGAGCGAAGCGACGGACGAACATAGTGACGTGCACTCGGACCGTGGGCAAGAGTCGTTAATGGAAGGGCATCGTACGCACTCATACTTCTTTTTTATCCTTTCCTGCGCTTCAGCAGCTCAAGTTTAAGTTAATTCAATCAAGTACGCGTTCGGAAACCTTGAATAAGCAGGGAATGGTGTAAGTTCAAAAGAGGCATAGCACCTGAAGTGAAGACTGATCTGGTTATATGCCATTCAGATAAAAGACAAGAAGGGTTGGGTTCGGGGAAAGAATGATTTAAGCAGCTAACAATCAAAAGGAGAGCTCACTGACTGCTAACATTTGTACAGAGAACAGATGGAATGAACTCAGCTGCCGAATATTAGTCTTATAAAGAACATCTATTTCCCACGTCGCTATCGCAATTGAGTCCCTATTTCTAGTTCTCACACCCCATGGAAGTCAGACGGCTCTCTCTCTAACAATAAAATAAAACAACAAAATACAAACAAAAAAACTCTCTCTCACGTCGCGATGGATTTCAGTTTCTCCTTTCATTGACATAGACACAAACACTACAACTTATATGACGTGTATTTACAGAGTGGAGTTGATGCATGGGAAAGAATATCAAATAGCATCTTTCCAATGGATTATCTCGCGTTGTACGTTTACATGATTGGAATGATCTTTAGCGATCTCGCTTTTTTCGGTTAGGAGGAGTTGAATCTATCTTCTCTATCCTTCCTATACAGCAGTGACTTTTAGTTCGTCATGGGACTTCCTTCTCTATAGTAGTCTCTTGCTTTATCTATGGATTGATATAGATAACTATCACTTCCTATAGTTTATAAGCCCCCCTTCGGATTCATATAACTTATAACTGAATCCCTGAAACTTGGATCAGGAATCTCACTTTTGTTTTGCTTCTTTTTCTTTCACCGGCATGAGCCACCTATTCTTTTGTCTGGAGAGCGGGCAACTCACCCTAGCTGGATTTGGTTCTTTGTTTTCCAAAGGTTGGGCTCGGGTCTAGTTTCGATTGTAAATTAACTACCAGAGAAGAGAGCTCTAAATGAGAAGAGAGGCGAGAGCCGGTCAGGACGAACTGAGTCTGATCTTTCTGCCCTCCCAAGTAGTGTCGGCTCAACCGCAGCAGTCGAAATATCTTCATAAGGAAAAAGATCTCAACACTATAATGGGAATTGAGTCTCACTCTACCCTTCAGAATATGAGTGAGAGGCGGAGCACCTGTTGAATCCGAGTTCATTCCAAGAGTTATTATATGCCCAGTAGCTCCAATAAGGAGAGGCCCGAGGACTGAAGACGTACTTACAACATTAAGAGTAGTTGCGCACTTACTTAAAAAGAGAGAGTAATTTGACGTGCTGAGAGGATAGAGGGACCATTCACACCGCCTAAACGACAGAAGAAGCTTATAAGGACTCGCTCGAGCTACATCTAAGGTAAGAGAAGATTCGTTCCTATCCTGAACCTGTACCCCGGCCCGGGCAAATTATAGAAGTAATTTGTGTCTACCTCAAAGAAAGGGCCGAGTGAAACGAACTTACTCAGCGTATTAATAGAACTTTGACAAGAGTCATTCGATTAAATTCGAGCGATAGCGACGTGTTTCGTGGAGCTTTATCAGCACTAACAACATCAGAACCTACCTCGGGAGTCATTAAAATAGTTGCAGGTGCGGGTGCGCTTCCTAGTTCTGGTTCCGGACGGGAAATGCTGCTAATAAAGAAAGTGTTGGAGCGAATGACGCGTCAATGAAAAGAGTTCATGGCTATATGCAGCTGTTCTTGTCCTAACTGTAATTGTAGCTGAGTCACTCGACAAGAAGGAGTGGTGAATTGAATTACATATTAGTGAGTTGAGGCATAGCACCTTTATTATAATGAGCCTTATTCGGCAGCTGAGTTCAGTTCGCAGTCCTTTTAAGTGCTATCCTTACCCGCTGCTGAGCTAACGAGTGCACAAAAGTAGTGAATGGAAAGATTAGAGTGAATGGCGTTCGGACAGTCGTAAATGGACATCGGATGGTGGTCAATATAGATGGGAAGGAGACCGCCTCTTGTATGTACACCTGAGTTTCCGGGTGGGGCCGGATCTAGGAGTGTGAGAACGACGGGGTAGGCCTAGGTGGTATGGAAGTGTCCTCGTAGGCCTAGGAGGAAGTGGTATAAGAGTGTCTGTTAAGCCAGGCCTCTGAACCGCTCTTTTTAGTGGATCTTCGCACCTCTCACTCGAGTTAGGAGGGGAAGGCTCAATTGGTTGGCGGAGCTCTTCTAGAGGTCATTTCGTTATGGCAACTAGGTGAGAGTTCCTTGTCCTTATGTGAATCAGTCATAGTTCTCTTGTTGGGAGGACGGACTCATCGCATCCGGCTAAGCCTTCATCATCCGGTAAGTCATTGCATCTGGCTATGCTCATGCATCATCCGTCCTAGGAAGACTATTCACTACAGTGAGTCTGAGGGAGAAGGAAGGCATGGCCAGTCCTCGTTTGGACAGCTTGGCATAGCAGGACAGTCAGTGAGTCCCAGCGTGATGTACCATTGCTTTGGATGAGAGAGCAGTCCCCCTCATTGGGAAGCCGGACTAGCACCTATAGAAGAGAGAGAGCCGCCCCTGAAGTGGAAGCCTAGCCTACCAGGCATAGGGAAGCCTCTCATAGGGAAATGGAAGCCGGACTAGCACCTATAGAGAAGAGAGAGAGCTGGACCTACGATAGCGGAGCATTTATAGACCTATTTAGGAGCTAGTCAGAGTCGCCGCTCATTCATGCTTTGCGAAGGAGATTCATGAAGGAAGGTTTTAAGCACTTATTTACAGAGCGACTATATTTTACTTGAAGGGACGGAGGGCTGACGTAAGGAAGGGACGAGCGATCATTCTAGCGACGTGCATCACTTCCGGTGCCTAGCCAGCTTATGAAAGGGAGGGATTCGACCATTAATAAGCCGTCGAGAAGCGAGGGCGGAAGAGGCCATTGCCAAATTCATTATGAATGACGGTTCGTCATTCACCCCGAAAGTACGGTCTGGCCTTAAGTATTCTCTTCGGATTCTTTGAATACCGAGAAAAGCGGGCTTGAGCACTCTTGAATACCAGTCCGTGCCGCTCGGAAATGGGGTTTTCGACGATTCAGCCCTCGGTGGCTCGGGGCGCTGCAGCCTCATCTGATAGGACATCGACAACTGCAGATTCTTTCGTATCCGCTTAATCGAATTGGGCTCCAGATTCAAGCTTCGTTGCGGGGTGGTCGTCTTGTCTTCATTGCCTTGCTTTTCCAAGGGCTCACGAACTCAGTTATAGTTAATAGCCACTCAGTTCTAGTACCTCTCGATTCCCCGCCGCCTCTGTTTCGAACAACGTTCCTCATCGAGGAGGTGTTGTGTGTGATTCGTTTGCATTGTCCGAGTCGGCCCTTCTTCGTCCGGCTCGAAAGCGCTTGCGCACCACTCCACTTTCAGTCCAACTCTTCCTCCCTTGGCAATTTATGGTTAGATAGATGTAGTCACAATGCCTGTTCAAGCTCTCTTCCCGTCCTTCCTCTAAGTCGAAAGGGCTCGAGTCAGACGCATCAGCCAGAGTTTTAGAGCAGCAAGATACTCCTAGACCTGGCACCACTAACCTAAGGAAAGGATAGGGTTGAACCCTATAATGCTCTTAAGCAGGGAGAGCAGATGTTGACTGAGTTTAACCACTAACTGGAGAGCTCAAATCAGTACGCTACAGAGATTAAGAAAGAGGCGTAGCGGATTAATGAAGTCGAAAAGATAAGATTCAAAGCCAAGTGCCGAGCGAAGAAAAGCTTATTCTTTATTCTTCTCTTTTGTGTGTCTTTCTAACACTTCTTCTTCATACTATAACTCTCTCTTTTTCCTGAACGAAAGAGCTGTAGACGCAAAAGGAGGATCATCGGCTTATTCTCTCTGATGGGCATTCAAATCCAATGGGTAGTTCTGGCTAAAGTGCTAGTATTCGGACTGGTGCTATATAGTGCTTTAGAGGGGCGAAAGCTAACTGGAAAGCAAGGAAAGGGCAAGACCTCGGCTCACCAGACTGAATTCTCCCTTTTCTCTCGCGAACGCTCCCTTCGGCCTTCGGAACTGGAGCTACATAAAGCAACGAAAGTGCGATTACGTGCGAGAGAGGGAAGCTTAAAGTGGGACTGCTTAGTGAACTCCTCATGTGTGCTTGTTCGAGTTAGACTCTTCTCAGCGGGGACCACTCTTCGGACTGGAACGAAGACAAATGAAGCTACACTCTTCAGTCTGCGTTAAGAGTCTATTCTCTTCCTCCAGCATGCTCTTGGAACGAAGACTTCTTCAAATCATTATGCACTTCAAGGACTGGAATGCCCGCGGCACTTAACACTAAAAGAAGCCCCTTCCAGAAGAACGAATCTTTGAAATAGGTGACTGACTGCCGTGATAGCGGCATAGCTTCCAACGCTTAAATAGTGGCATCTAGCCTAGAAAAGCCTGCCGTTCTTCCTTCTAAGGCCGCTACTGAGCCTGGCCTGCCTCACTCCGTAATTGCTATTCTTAGGCTTCTCTCGTTCGGGACTTCTTGCTTTCATCGTCCCCTTCCGTTCTTGATTCACCGTCCTCCTATGTATGAAAGAGTACGGGAAGTTAGAAGCGGGCAGCCCACTCCATTCCTTGACGAAAAGAACCCGATGCAGGCTTTCGAGTTCGCCGGTCCCTGTAGAGTCTCTTGCTGCTGGACTTAAGTTAAGGACAAAAGCCACCAATCAAGGAAACTCAATAAGTTAAGGCACTCGCTCGAGTACATAATTCCAGAAAAAGGGGTTCCTCGGAAGTGGTGCCGAACGAAGACTTCAACATTTATCTTGTGCCGTAAGAGTCTTATGCAGCTTAAGGATCCCGTGCCCTTCCAAAGATCAATCTTTGCTTTTCCTTATGAAAGGAGTTTAGGGCGAGCCTAAAGATAAAGAAGCTCGCCCCTCTCCCTTATGGTCGAGCATATCCTAGGGGATACCCTCAGCAACTTAACTTAAGGAAAAGTAAGTGAATGGCATTCAAAGATAAAGAGATGGAATTACTTGATCGGGACTAGCGAACTGAAGGAACCGAAGCAAGCTCGAGAACTGAAGCAACTGTTTAGAATTAGAAAGAGGATTGCGAGGGGTCGACTGACTTACTTTAGATTTAGAGCGACCCCTCGGATTCCATGCCCAGAACGAATACCTATAAAAGCACTCTGTAGCTCTTGGACTGTCCCTTGATTCAACTGAGAATGAGATAAAGCGAGATTCGTCTTTACCCCGGGGACCCGCTTCATGAAGTTAATATCCCGAATCAGTAGCTGCAAATCCGAACCTTTTCTGTGAGTCTGATTCCTTTCCTTGAATTGGTGTTGGCGTAGCTACTTGAGTTGCTGCCTTGAAGCTGTCTTTCTTGTGTGCTTTCCATGAACTCCCAATAGGTCTCCTTTAGCCCACCTACTGGAGGGTCAGGAACGTATTATATACTCTTTATTTTACCGCTCCGTGGGCTCAATTCTGATTATCAATCAGTACTCGGAAGGGAAAGATCAAGACGCGTCATTCGAATTACTTACTTAAAGGGTCGAAATTACGAAATATCTTCATAAGGAAAAAGATCTCAACACTATAATGGGCCATTCACGACTGCTGCGGTTGAGCCGACACCGCTATTGGGAGGGGATCGAGAAAGTCACATTAGCTACACCAGACCAGACAGACCTTTTGATCCTATTTATTGACTGACCGGATCGCCTCAACCAACTAAGACATTTCTGAGCAGTTCAACTCACCCCCCTATCATAACAAGGCAGAGCTCACCCAACATTCTACTACTCTCTCAAAAAAAGGCCTGCCTATTCTATTAGTCAAGCTTGGAGAACATAGTACTAGGACTTACTAAATGAAAGACCTGGTGAAGGTACCAAACCCCAAGGGTAGAGTGAATGGCCCCTTACCATTCACGACTGTTGCTGCGGTAGCGGCTATCTATCATCTATCGGATCTTTTCTAAGAAGTTAGGAAGGACGAGGGACGAGTGCACTTAATCTTAGTCCTAAGTGCTCGAGCAGAATCTACCTGGCTGCTACTGGCTATCTCACTTTAGAAGGAGCTGTATGCTCTCTTGTTATCGCGCGAAGAGTGATGTATCTTGTCCGTAAGTCGGGTTTATTGTTCACTTCCTTATATTTGAAGCAGTGTACCGTGCATTTGCAACAGTACTATGCTGAGTCAAAGTTGAAGGGCAGTACTCCTGCAGTCAAGGTATGTCTAAGTAGGGCAGGGTTGCCCACTATCATTCCAGTCCACCATCGTCACATTATTATGCGGCGTGGGGAAAGAGGTGATAAGTTGGTCAAACTATATCTGTCATGGTTCAGTATTTGTAGAGTTCTTCCTCTAGCTAAGCGTGTAAGCAAAGCTACGTTTACCTCAATGCTTAATCCGCAGCAGAATGTAGATAAAATGAAATGGTTGTTGGGTGTTTTAAAAGAGCAGTTTACGCACCTGCAATCTATGTATTTGCCCTGGATCTCCCAGATTCCTCTGTTAAAAGGAATATCTTGGGAACCGACTTGGAAGTCAACGCCGAATGATGATCGGCGGTATCGCAAGGTATCGTCGGCAGTCCCGAACATATTTTAATCTTTGAAATATGAACTGGCTGCTTTTGCATCTGATGCATGGATCTTTAATCATAAGGCTTTTAGCTGGCATCCGGGGATGTTGTGGTCAAGGAGGGTATTATACCCTTTCGACTATAGTTATAACACTCGTGTTGTCTGGGAGGATTTAAGCTTCTACCTCGAAAAGGTAGAGCCTTTCTTTGAAGGGATCTATAAGGATCTCAGAAGCCAAGGCTTCGTCCTCTATCCTGGTCGCCTTACGTGCACCCTTACGGGGGCCGGCAAACGGCGCATATTCGCCATTGGGAATTATGTGCGACAACGTCTTTTGCACCCTGTACATAGCTGGGCTATGCGGGTCTTATCTCGTATACCTAATGATGGGACCTTCTTGGTTGAAGGTACCATCCATCGTCTTAGCAGGCTTATTAGAAGTTTGTTCTTTTGACCTTTCTTCTGCAACAGATAGATGGCCAGTGGTAGTCTTAACGACGGTTATGACACGTCTATTCGGACGAGCCCTGTCGCTGTGTGTGGTCTTTGGTTCGCTATGGTTGAACGTCTTTCATACTCATCGCCCTTTATGTAATAAAGCGAGGTATGTCAGATTCCAGACTGGGCAACCATTGGGTTATTATGGTTCTTGGGCCCTCTTCAGCCTCTCACATCATTTTATGGTGTGGTTGGCTGCGTGGTTTGTTAACCCAAGGAGAAGGACGCCATTTAGAAGGTATGCTCTTATCGGTGATGATATTGTAATCGCCGACAGAGCGGTGGCTGAAAAGTCTCGTGAGGGGATTTTGGATGTCTCCATCTCAGAATCTAAGTCAATTGATTCGAGCTCTGGAGCTCTGGAGTTTGCTAAGCAGGGTTAATTTAAAGTTAACTTAACGCCTATTTCAGCAAAAGCTATCCTAGCATCTTCGACACTTATCGGTCTCTGTCAGCTGGCTGAAACGGCTATCAAGGTCGTGTCTGATTAGGTTGGCGGGGGCAGGGTTCCGAGTCCGAGGACGCATACTCTCCAGTAGCCTTTCGAGGCGATGGAAGCGGTTGCGGGTCGTATCGGATAAGTCCCTTTCTTATTATCGGCTACCTTTGGATTTGTGGTTAGGGAGGGGCAACCCTCTCAACCCTTATTTGAAGGGGATCATAGTCGATATGGTACGCGCGAGAGAGTATTCCGGCTTCTACGGACTCGTATCAGAATCCGAATTAAAGCAAACTGCTTAAGAATAGATTCATTCCGCTCCCGCTGGTCGAGCCTACCACATAATTAAAAGAAGAAGTGTTCGTCCCGGCGAACGCGAATCAAGGGCATTCTAAGCGTTGGAAGGCGGCTATATTGAATTCTTTTTCTTTCGACTGCTGCTGCATCAGGTGTTCCTGGGTTATTATCACTCGTGCCGGGCCCTGCTTATAAGAGTATGTATCTGGTATTTCCCGACACCTGCTTCTTATAGTAATTGGTTTCCTTAGTTCCTATCCCGGTTGGGTGAGCCCTCAGCATAATATTTTTAATTTGTCTTCGTCCCTAACTTAGGAGACGAATTTGGAAGACGTCGTTATCACCCCGTCCTTACCTCGTCCCTCAACGCAAGAGGTCTAACATCTTTCCATTCAAAACGAATATTATAATTAAGTAAGTTCGTTCCTCGCCCCTCTCAGCTACAGGTCGTGAATCTTGCCATTCACTCTTGGAATGAACGACTGCTGGGAGTCTAAATAGCCTTTGGGGCAATTGGAGACTATCCAAACATACCTACGTCGTGAGCCATGAACTCTTGGAATGAACTCGGACCATGGGGGATATGAAAGACTTATAACTCACCCAACCAACGGGAAGGGTAGGGGGACGCCCAAATCTAAGTAAGTTCACACTTACTTAATTATAATATTTGTTGTTGCCTTTGGGGCTATTTATACTCAGTTAGAACGATGCGCTTGCTCTCGCGCGATGACAACTGATCAATGACGGGGCAATTTTATGTTAATTGAGTCTCGCCCGGAATAGAGGACATAGGTACGAGCGACCTTAACTTAAATATTAGTAATTTCGTGACGCGGTTCACTCTACTAACACTGAATTTTCTTCGTCAGTCTCAGTCCTCAGTCAAAGTAAAGAAATGTAAAGAAATTAAAGTTCATTCTTAACTTAATATAAGAAAGGCAGGAGAAAACTATTGCTCTTTATCCTCTTTCTCCGGGGCGGGGTTCAGGTGAAAAGAACCTAAATTCAGATCTGGGGTTCAGGTGAAAAGAACCTCCTTTTGAACCGGATTGGCTTAGAAAATGAAAGGCTGGATCACACTCTTAGAAAAGGAGGGATCACACTCTGGCTCCTTGGCTTCTGTGTATTTATCTTGGCTTCAGTTATATGTAATATCTATCTCTCTTACTTATCTTGAACTCTGACTGACTATCTGACTATCTCTCTATCTTAGTATGAAGTACTAACTCCTCTGCTTACTCACTCCTCTGCTTATCATATGAGGATCCATGGCATATTTCTTTTATTGTAAGATAAGATGTACTAACTCCTCTGCTTACTAACTACCTTATCAGATATGATATTCAATTTGAATCCTATTTCATTTTAGTATGAAGTACTATCTATCTTAGTATTCTTACTATCTTCGTTGGCATCTTCATTATTCTTTATGTTTGAAGTACTATGTTCTCTTTCTGTCTTTGGGTCTGGGGCCCCTTCCTCAGTTCCTGTATATATGCATCCCTTGTTATGCTTGTGTTGATCTGACTTTGGTTAAGCATCTATCATATTCATATCAGATTTGTGTAAAGCATCTATCCTATTCTGATCCTATTTGTGTAGCATTTGTGTAAAGCATCTCTCATATTCTGATCTTTTGTAGTGTATATATGTGATTTAAAATATCATATATTAAATATAATTTATGTATTTTTGTTATGCTTGTGTTGATCTGACTTTTGTAAAGCAAGAGTCGTGAATGGCATTGCGCCGATAGCTATGAACTCTCAGCAGTCGCCCTTAATCTAAAGTAAGTATTATGGGAGATAGTATCTTTGGCATTGTGCCAATATTATGAACTCTACCTCTCTCGCGTATCCGCTCTCCACGTCTATGTTTCACTCGTTGCGTTGAGGGACGAGTGAGAATGACGGGGGCGAGTGATAAAATGAAACTATACCTTGGCGGTAGTTGTAGTTGTTCATAATACTTAGAATTGAATTTCCTAACATCTTTCAAAAGACACTTGTTCAGTAGAGTGAATGGAAAGAGTGAATAAGGCTGATTATGGCATGGCTCACACCTCTGAATCCTCTTTATCCGGGGCTGAAGATCTGGCAAAGAACCTAAAAGGCGGGGTTCAGGTTCACTCACCTCAATTCTCTTGCCTTGGCTGAAGACCAAGACTGACTCTCGTACTTATCTTGAACTCTTTCCTTACTATCTATTCCTTACTCTCGTACTTATCTTGAACTCTGACTGACTATCTCTCTAGATTAGTTATAAGTACTAACTCCTCTGCTTACTAACTCCTTGGCTTCAAACTTCAGTATTTAAAATGGAAATTGAGTTGTTTCATTTTCATATTAAATTATATCATAGTTGCATTTGTTACGCATATGGTCTCTACTTATTCCCGTACTTGAGTTAACTATAATAATCAAATAAGTAGCTTGAATTCAATAACTTCGTTAACTCATTACGAGGAGTCGACCCCCACGGAGCGGTATTATAGTGTTGCGATCTTTCTACGTTTTTAATATGAACGACCTGTTGCTGCGACAGCGACGAACGAGTGATAACGACGGACGAACATAGTGACGTTCACGACTGTTCCCGGGAAAGAGTTCATCATGATACTTAATAGATCATGACACTTTTTCAAGTGTGTTTTTTAAGGTTGGAAAGAAAGTAGTGAAGTTCATCATGAGACTTTACATTTAATTCTACGATGCATGAGGTAATTTGAAGACCTCAGGGAACCCTTGTCAGCTGTCCTTACGCAAGCTAGAGTCGTTAATTAAAAGATCTTTCTACGTTTCGTAGCACATGCCATATTAGACTCTGTAGCCTTTGGGGCAATTTACGTATATCCAAACAAATAATATTAGTTAAGGAGTCGTGAATCTTTCCAGTATTATTCACTCTTTCCATTCACTCTACCAACAGCAGAATGGCAACATTGCGTTTTAGCAAGAGTCGTTCATTGAATTCCGACAAAAGACACTTATGTTAGGAAATTGTTCAAGATTATAAGTATCATCATGAACTTAACTACTTGAATACTTTAATTTATCAGCAAGAGTAGTTCAGCTCCAAAGAAACCATGAACAAGAACTGCCTCAAGGCACGACAAATTCCCATCACTTCCGGTGCCTAGCCAGCTTATGATAGTTAATATCCCGAGTCAGTTCCAGTTGCTTTTCTTGCCCCGGCAACAATAAGAGTCGTTCATTCCAGGGTAGAGTTCATTCCAAGAGTTCATGGCCATTCGGATAGTCTGAAAAAAAAAGGCTATTTAGACTCCTTATTGAACTATTGTTGGTGGGGTGAAGAAAGAATTATAATCATAATTTAGGTGCAGGTACATACAGCTTATATGTTAACGCTGGTGCCATTACAATAACAGTCGGAAAAGTGTCTAGAGCAACGGAAGCTTGAAATATTGACTCCGCAGCAGTTAGCTTAATATCTTCCGCTCCCCTCTTTGACTTGAAATCATTAACTCTTCCTCTCCTGGGGACCCGCTTTCAAGGGCATTTGCTAGTATTTGACTTTGTTTTATATAAAGATAAGAGGCCGGGCAAAAGCTTATAAATGTTTAAATTCCCGAGAAAGCGATATTATAGAAGTAATTAGTGTCGAACGCGTACACCTTTCCCTACTCCTTTCCCGAAATTAATTCCTCCCCTCAACTAATATTTAGTCGTAAATTCAATATTTATTTGGGGGACGAAAGATTTTAGTAGGGGCTCCTTTCGAGTTACTCCTTTCTTTAAATATCTCAAAAGTGCTTTCGTTCCTCGTATCGCCATACCTTTCTTTTTTCACTCAAATAGTCGTTCATGGCACCCCGCCGAATAGTTATATATGGCTACTTCGCCCCACGTCGCTGTCGTCAACGTCGCTGTCGGATTTCAGTTTATCCTTCCTTTCCCAAATCTCATGCCTAGAACGAGAAGCATGAACTCAAATGATATTCATGCCCGGCTTCCTTCACTTGTCAGCTTTCCATGAACTCATTGAACGAGTACTCTCTTTCAACTGGAATTCCTGGAACTGAAACCAAAAACTCTACAGGAACCTGAACCAGAACTCATAAGAGGGGGTCTACTGGCGGGTTTCTCTGATTATATTAAGAGCTTTTCATATACTATCTTTCTTCGGTCGAGCTCTTAAATGATGTAAGACTCTATAGCTGTAGCGAGAGCTCTCCTACTTAGCCCCTCTCCCAGCTGCTCCCAAAGATAATACTGAATTTTAGTCCCTTAGTAGTGAGTTCTCCTTGAGGGTTATAGTGAATGAATAGTCACGCTCACATTAGGATAAGAACAGCAGCTGCAGCAGTTGGATCCTCTCTTGAACCGGTCAGACTTATAGCTCGCCCTCGCCAACTTAGGAGACGAATTTTGAAGAATCTCTCCTCAGCAAGAGTAGTGAATGGTAAGGGGCCGATAGCGATAGTAATTCACTCTACCTCAGCAACAGTCAGAGTCGTGAATGGAAAGATCTGTCGTAGTTTTGAGTATTTCAGCTGCAGTCGAAAGATCTAATTTGCGCCATGAACTCGGAAAGGAAGATTGCCTATCCTTAGCTTAATCTCTCTAGCTCGCTCCCATTCAACGTGTGCAACCAAGAATCAGAAAGAGCTGCTCCTTACTCTAAAGGGACTAAAATGTATATAAGGCCTTGATTGCGCTCGCTTGAGTGCTAATTGACTCATATTGGAAAGATCGAGCTTTAGTCTGAATCTCTTTCAGAAGAACTCAGATCACTGACATGGAATGAAGGAGAAGCATTGAATAAGGCACCTTCTATTAAGCCCTTTTCAGAGCTAGCATTACACGCATGCGGCTGATTGGAAGGATGCACTGACTGCAGGGGCATTGCTTAACGTAACGACTTAAGAACTTATTGTTTATACTTGTCATGTTGTCGAAACCAAAAGATAAGATGAAAAAACACTCATAAATTATTCTCTTTTCATATTATCGAAAGGCACGAAAAAGAGCCCTCTTTCATACCATGAATAAAATTATTCTTCTCTTTTCGCACTCACTAAAAGCACTCTGAAGCTTCTATGAAAGTGGCACGGAAAGTAACGATAAAGAGACCTCTTTCATAGCCTTACCCTCTCGAAGACTCACTAAAAGCACTCTTAAGTGCGGATATCCTCGCACAGCCTCATTTGAACTTATCAGATTCTCTTTTCTCTCTCTTTGCTAATTCTATCTCAAGTAAGTAGTCGTGAATGGAAATCGACCAATTAGCCAAATCGACCAGTCGCCCTTAATCTAAAGTAAGTATTATGGGACGGAGGGCTGACGTAAGGAAGGGAGATAGTGCGTGTGTCTTTGGCCTAAAGCCATTCACGATTCACCAGTAGTATTAGCCTTTGGGGCAATTGTAGACTAGACTATATTATTTTATATGCATTTTTCCTCTAAAGAGTGTATGTTTTATGTGGGAGCATTTTTTGGGAGCATTTTCTTTCCGGTTGGTCAAAGGATAAATAGACTTTATATGTAGAAGGAAGATCAAATATCTCCTTATAGCATTACATATGTAGAAAGAAGATATCCGCTTATAGCATTCCATCAAATGAGGAGTGGTCGAGGCCGACTCTTTCTAGTTCTTTTTCCGATAATCTATCCTTCTCTTCAAGGAAGTCCTATCTTTCGCGGGTTCCTCTGGATTTGAGGCTTTCAAGGTTTTTGATGAAGCCTCTCTTCTTTTACCCAAAGGCGGTTACGGATCCGGGGCGGGATCCCTCTTATTATTTAAGTGTCGGTGCACTCTCTTCTGGTCAACGCTTTGAGTTTTTTTATTTTATTTGGCTGGGTCCTAGGAGAGCGCGCGAGAAAAGTGGTTAACGACGTCCCGGTGCCCCGCCTGATGAAGCACCAGATAAAGAGGTCTGGCACGGGGTGGTCTGGCGAACTCTATTTCGATTAGGCCTGGCCTGTCCTTTCGTTGAGTTGCTTCGGTAGCTTGCTTTGTCGTTGAGTTGCTTCGGTAGCTTTGAGGCTGGGCATTAGCTAAGGCACTTTACTTTTATTTCAATTGCAGCGAGCGAGGAAAGAAATTGGTAGCGATAGAGGAGAAAGGATTCTATATAAGCGGACTGACAATTGGCACTTGGCGGACTAACCCATTGGCACTAAAGTCAAGTTCAAAATGTATGATGAATAAGTTGCAGTGCAATAGCAAGTCAAGTCGTCATCGAATACTTGATAACATAGTGTTATGACCGACCCCCAATAGCTCAAATCACTGTAGCAGCCGGCCACCTACTTCTTTATATTTTCTATATTATATTATAGAAAGGATAAGAAAAAGAGTGGATAGAGTGTGCGCCTAGTAAGGAATAGCTCTTGTGGACAGAGACCTAAGCGTGGCAAACGGTGCTGCTATTCAGAGTAAGAAAATAATCTGAATTGCTGGCTCAACTCGTCAATTCCAAGTTGGGTGCCCAATGCTTTAAGCTTAAATCAACAAGGAATAGCAAGAGTGGTTGTTGTAGAATTCGAATAGAAGAATCTTTTTCTATCCTCTGCTCTAGGCTTAGCTTTCTGGCATCTCACAGATGAAAGGCCAGCGTGGGGCTCACTATAGTTGGGCTCCTCCCGCGGGAGCTATCCAGTTAGGGTAAGGAATTCAGTACGTACACCTGGTCTGATTCACCAAAGCTAGCTAACTGCAGATGCATTCGGAAAGAGATCTGTGGTACTCTTGAGCTATCCCATTTCAGTCTCCAGCCCCTGGCAAATTTATGAATAGAGGATTTTTTAAATTGGACATACGCAAAAAAAGAATAAATGCCGGGGCTAACGAAAGGGAGTATCCTTTACCTAGTTCTCTTTTTATTGAAAGGAGGCGCATAGAGTAAGCCAGAAATATAGAAGAATTAAATAAAATAAATAGAACCGGACCAAAAGAGAAAAAGAAATAGAATAAACGAGGATGTGCTAATCCTACCGCTCTGTGAGGGATCTCTCTTACTTTACTAATAGGAAAGAGCCCCACCTTTGGCACGCGGGACTCAAGGCATTCCAACCCTAACTGGAAATAGGAAATAATTGGTGGCCTGGACGGGAGTATGAATTAAGAGGCGCTACCCGAAGAGAGAAAGTGCTACGCGAACAATCACTCTGTCTACTGCCTATATCAGTCGAGACGAGAGACTTTCTTTCTATTTATTGAATTCCTTAAACAAAGATGACACACTTTATACTGCCTTCCGAGGCCTCAACGGAAGACCCTTTCAATCAAGGACAGGAAGATCAAGATTAAATGAAAGCGAAGCAGCCAAGAACAACAAGAGCTGTTCCTTCTCAAGGTTCTTCTCACTGCTATGCCAGGCCAGGATTATACTAAGTATTGCGGCTGAGGCATCCCTCAATCAAGGCTTCCTGAGCGAGAGAGAAAGCGGTGCTCTACCTCACGAGAATCGGAATCCGAGGATCTTTACTGAATTTAATGAGTGGCCCCCTCTCCATACTATACTCTCAGTTCTTCAAGGTAGAAAAGAAGGGAGATGGAAAGCTCCCGAGTTGAGTACTTTATCAGTTTGATGCTTCCTCTATCAATCAATCATTGTATAATGAAAAAAGAAGGAATGTCGCGCAAGCAAGGATCTACTTTAGACCCGTTCCGCAGAAGTAGAGGGCTTCCAGGAAAGATTAAAGTAAAAGCATCCTTAAAGGAAGGGGCCCCGGGCGGGAGAGAAGATCCAATTCTTCCATTCGCTATTCGACTGGCAACTGGCACTCAAAAGAAAAGAGAAAAGCAGGTCCCTCTTCGGGTATAGTTCTGTCCTCTCTCTTAATAGAAAGAAAAGAAGAAGCTCTTATAAGACACATACGAGAGAAAGAGGCTCTTTTCACGAAAGGAGGACAATTTCTCTCAGTACTGATCTTCCCAAGGGACGGGCAAGAATTGGACCTTAGAAGGCTCACTGCATCCGATGCTGGTTATGGTTCTGACGAGGGATTGGAATTAGACTTTATTCTCGGGGTAGGTTCTTTTGCTCCACCATTGGGAATGAAAAAGGGAAGTTTATGACTTAAAGAGGGGGGCGTTCCAGCTACTACGAATGAGTTCGAGAATAAGTTATTAAGAAGAACTTATTGTATCGCGCTACCCTTGACTTGAGATGAGAACCTTGCTGGAGTACCGCATATGGAAGGGCTCAATCCAATCGTTGCGTTGGTGGAGTGGACTGGCGAGGAGAAGTGAAACGAAGTGTCGCGGAGACAGTGACGAGGAGCGAAGAGATCAGCTGTCTAGTCAGTGCGGTACTATCTGGTGGGAAAAAAAGCCTGCTAAAGCGAGGTTTTCTCGTCTATGTTCTACGGAGAAGGAGGGAGTGAAAGGAGGCCTTTATCAGAGCTCTTGCCCGGACGGGGAGGCGTACAGAAAGTAGGCACCTATTTTGAAGGGCTCAAAATCGGGAGCTACTACGATTTCATAGCGACAAAGGTACATAAATAGGAACTGAACTTGGGTGGGAAGAGGATCACAGTCCTAGTCCCAGCCCAGGGTGTGGAGTCCCTAAGCGAGGGGGTATGGGCTTAAAGTAGGAGCGACTAAGCTACGAACTCAGTTTAGCAGTACTTCTACGAGGGATGGTCAAGTGCGCAATAAAAATGCCTTTTGACCAAGAGAAAGAGCTGGCCAGCTCTTTACGGGAGTGCGGGAAGAACGGTAGCATGAATGGAGCTTCCAGTTCCTTCTTTTGAGCCTAAATCTGTAATTTAACAGGAAAGAGAAGAGAAGATGCAAGCAAGAGACCATGCCCTAGTCCGGTGCCGCTCCTATCTCTAAAGGGCTGTCTATTTTATTTAAGCTTTTCCAATCCTGTATTCAATAGCTATTGAATGACTTTCTCTTTCTAGGAGAATGAACGAAAGATGGAATGAAAAATAAGATAAGCGTGAGCAGCGTATAGTCTTGCTACTGGCCGGGGATTACCGGTTTTAGTTAGAATCTGTTGCAAATGCATGTGAGGGAGGGATTTTTCTAACTTGAGAGCATACATCTCTTCCATTTGCGTAGATAGAAGAGCCGGCTAGAAACTCCTTTTCATTGCCTTCTCTTTTCACTCCACCTGCCCAGATCCGAAAATGGCGTCGTATGTGAAGATGCCCAGGCTCTTCCCTTATTGAGATGGTTCACTCCTATGTTGACTGCACTTTTGTGGTTGCTTGCCCTAGCCCTAACTAGGAAAGGATCGGAGAAGAATCAGACTCACGGGGGACAGCTCACTTACACTAAACATAAGCTAACATGGCATAAACTAAAGAACTGAACTTGAAATACGATCCCGTCGTTAGTAGGTAGTAGGGTTGTTATCACTCGTCCCTTCCCTCTTCTCACACGTCGCTGTCGCAGCTTAAGGTCTAACATGGCACTTACTATATATTCTAGGGGCAAAGCACTATCTCCCATAATTTACTTACTTACTTACTTTATTATTTACTTATTTGCGACCCAAAGCACAAAGCACTCTCTCCCAGACTGACTTCAGATTAAGAGCGACCGGTCGAATCTCGGCACCTATCAAAGTCATCGCTTCGTCAGTCGAGTCATCGCTTCGCCCCTGTATACTTGTCATCGAAGCAGCACACTTTTTCAATTCTCCAAGAGTAGCAATCGATCCAATGTGGATTGGCGACTCATTATCCGCCCGACCAGCCAGAACCTTGACGTCTATAGGGGCTCCGTTCTCCACACATATATGTCCGGAAGCGATCGGATTGGAACAGAAGTTGGCTTTGATAATGAGATTGCGGAAGAACCTTGACTATTGGACGGGGGTTCACCATATTATATATCGATCGTACCAGATGGAGAATCGGCTAAAATTAATAACTCTATGAGCTTGGACAATACGATTCAAATGGGAAGGAACAAAGAATGAAGCTGGGGCTTTCACTTTCAATTGGCGGATTGAACCACCTCCCATGTCCTTGATCCAAGGAATCAATTCATGCAAAGGATTCTTCCCCTACGGAATGAATGGCATGACAAGCATTTTATTTTTCCTTTCCCACCCAACGTCCCGACCGGAGCTAGGTTTACCGATGACGGCCGGGGCAACTCTTATATAAATGTAGTTCAGGAGATCAAGGTCTATTTCGCTTTATAGGTATAGGGGGGCTCGGGTTCGTCGTAGGAAGAATGAAGAGCGAGAGCGCACCAATAATATTTGCAAGAGTCATTGCGACAGCTAAATTCAATTCGAGCGATAGCTAAGTGGAGTCTCCCTCCTTCCCGGCCCTCTTGCTTACTACTCGTTCGCTTCCTACGAGCCCATGCGCGATCGTGCAAATATATAGGGAAAGGTATTACGAATCCAGATACTATTGGATTGGACATCTGGCGATACAGAACCTCCCGATGGGACAAGCGGTAGTACGATTCAAGGGAATTGGACACTCCCGGAACGCATATACCAAAAACAAGAGTCGCTAGGGCCGCTTTATCCCCTCTCCCTTCTTTAGTAGCAATGTTCACTACTGCCGCTGGAGCACCCGCCCGTAGGTTTTAGTAGACATCGGTACGATTTGAGGATGTTCAAACTCATAAGGCAATGAAAGGGAGTACTATTAAGAACCATCTCGCTCGCAGTTCGACCTCGACCACGATCGAATCCCGCCCGCATTCGGGATCGGGCTCCGGCCTTAAATCAGTAGGGCAATAGCATAGCAATTATTGACCCGACCGCTATTAAAGTGAAAGTAAAGGCAGGCCTACTTTATTCAAGATACGAAAGGAGCAGCCGGGCTGTCCCTATTGTATTTTAGATGGAGTCATCAACAGGGCACTCTGATCGGCTTTCCTTTACTTAGAAAAGAGTGATAGACTTCCGTGCTCGTAGGTTGACTCCCCTATGCATCCCGACTAAGGTCTCACAAACCTTCCCTTATGCATCCAGCCGCTTCACTAATGTTCATAGGTTATACAGAAAGAAGGGTGGGTTGGTTATATACTAACATGCGCCTTCCTTCTTCGAACCTTTTGGTATGTAAGGCGCCCTAACTATAGATCAGATCCACCGGACGATAAACTCAATTCCGCACTGCTGCTGAGTCGTCGGACTTATCCACCTCAGGGATTCGTGGAATTCCCGTTTTTGAATTGCGTTGGGGGAAATCTACCAAACAAAGCTAGGCAGATAGATAGACTCCTTTCCCGCTGCTAAGGGAGAGCAAGAAACTCAATCAAATTATTGTTTTTTCACCAGCGCCCCTTTTTTTTGCGGGTACTCAGAGTCCTCTCACTACCAACCAGCAGACATCAGAATCTGGCTGGGTCTTGCCGGTATCAACAACGAGAAAGAACAACCAAATGGAAACAGCAACTAACTATGGCTCTTGGCCCAGACAACGTCCTAGGCTCCGGGGGGATCAGAGCAAGAGGTTTCGCCTAGACGACGACGCCCGTCCTGGGCTGCAGTAAGTAGATCGAGAGGTCCTTTCGCCCCTTGTCCCCGAAGATGGGTAATATGTTCTCATACTATGTTGCTCCAACTTTATTCTAGAGGGCCTAGCAGGCGAGCGATCCCAGTCCGCGGCAGAGAACAAGACAGCAAGCGAGCGTACCTTTGTTCGCTTCTTCTCCACCAAGCACGGAAGTTTAAGGATAACTGTAGGTCGGTGGCTACCTAAGGAAACTCCGATTCGATCCGCCCAAAAGCTGGGAGGCATCTACCTCATCCCGATCACAAGGAGAGGTTCACCATGATGGGGGGTAAGGTACTGGAATTCGATCCGTGGAGGAAAGAATGAAATGCATAGGGCACTTCGGCATGCTCTCAGATTTACGGATTCGCAGGGGGCTCTTCGCCCTACTTAGTTGACTGACAATGACAAAGGGACGAGCGATAGCGACTATATTTTACTTGAAGGGACGGAGGGCTGACGTAAGGAAGGGAGATCGCAAATAAGTAAATAACTGCTCTAAATATCTCTAAATATCCCTTAATCTAGTAATTATAAGTCAATTTTGTCAATTTAGTAAATTCAGTTTCAGTTTTTAGTTCTTCGTATCTTAGGCCGATAGCCTTTGAGACAAAGAACTAAATAACTAATCGGTCGACCCATCCTTCTCCTTATCATTTGGTCTAGTTCCCGTCGGTTCCTTGGGCCTTCCAGTATTCTCAGACGTCGCTTTGCAGCAACAGGTCTAACATGCACTTACTATATATTCTAGGGGTGTACCATTGACTCTGTAGTCCCTTCTTTTATTCTCAACGTCGCTCTCGCTCGTCCCTTTCTCATGTTCTTTCATTCATCAAGTAGGGGTCTGCGTTGACAAAGAAGAACAGCCGGAACAGAACAAAGACAGCTATAATTTTCAATAGTTAGGCCAGCTTGACAAGCTACCTTTCCTCTTGATCTGAGGTGCGAAGAGAAAGATCTCTTTTTGATGACTTCCACTTCTCGATCCCGGCCCGGAAAAGGACCAGGGCCCTCTTTCTGAATGAAAGAAAGGCTTTCTGAGCCCTAGCCCTCTAAGCCCACACCTGTGTAGAGTAGATCGTTCAACACCTGCGGCACAAACCCTTTATTGACCAATTGGTCCGTCTATCATAGGCGACCGAACGGCCGCCCCCCTAATTACTAGACCAACCTGCAATAAGAATTCCATAAAGACCTAGCGAAGATATGGCAAACAGATAAAGTAGCCCTATGTTCGGATCTGACAATACCATACCATAATCAAAAGGTACAACGGCCCGAGCGACCAGACTTAACATAAATGTAGCCACTGGAGCCATTCTAAAAAGGGAGAAATTAGCACTACTTGGTGAAATAGGTTCTTTTAGAATCAATTTCAAACCATCTGCTAGAGGTTGTAACAATCCGAACGATCCCACTACATCAGGACCCTTTCGACGTTGCACAAAAGCCATTACTTTACGTTCAGCTAGCACTAAAAAGGCTACTCCTAGTAGAAGTGGTAGAATTAAACACAGTATTTCCGCTGGAACTGCAATGTACGTTTTCGATTTTCTATTCACTCATGATCTGGCCTGGTCGACCCAATCAAACTATTGAAGGATGGGACCTTTTCTCGAAAAAGCCCGGATCCCGAGAAGAGATCTTTTAAAGATGAATCCTGTTACCTTACTTCGAATGGACCCGCCTCACTTGACTAAGCGAAGTAAAGGGATTTCCTTCTAACTAGTGGTTCATTCAACGGATTTGTGGTTGAGTCATGAACTCTGGGTGGGGAAGAGAAGTTAAACTCTTGTGCATTTCCGCTGCCTGCGTTCTTCTTCGTGTCCGTCCGTCTCGCAAAGCTGGTCCTGCTGTCATGGTTGAAAAGATAGGGCTAACCGACGACCCCCTAATCAAGCTTTGTTCGATAAAGCAAACAAACGATTCGTTCCGACAACTTAGAACCATCTCAACCCCTATTCATTCGCCGATCAACCGACGATCGATCGGGCGGGCAGGTTGGGAAGGGGTGATTAGCGGAGAAAGGAATCGCTGAGAGATAGATTATGGTTAGGACGAATGAGTGGCTGTGAAGCATGCTTGGGAGGAGGTCAAACCTTCCCCGAGTCAGTCCAGTCAGAAAAGGGGGAGCCCGCTGTCTAGACAGCATCTCGGGAGTTTGAAGACCATCCCATTTCAACCAAAAATACAAGCCCTTCCGGAAATTCTTTCCCGTTTAGTCTTTTTTGCATCAACCAGCCAATTTCAACCCGTTTTTTCTTTTCCGACCATTTATCATTGAAAAAGCGCATAGTTTATAAAAGAAAAAACCGTACGCATGAGATATTTACCTAAATCAGTAGGTCCTTGAGCAGATCCCACCTTAGCCCCAAGCAAGCTACAGCGAGAAAGCCGGAGCGCGCGTTAGCGCTTTCCGTTCAGGTCTCTAACTAGAAAGGTAAATGCTTGAGACGTCGGTATCCCTCGTTCCTCTGGCCCATCCAGCCCGTCAAACTCACTAGGCTAAGCGGTATTATTAAACCAGACGAAACAACAAGCGGTGAAACCAAAGATAGATAAAGCACCTAAACTATAAGACAAGTAAGCCTCTCCAGACCATACAAATGCACGGCGAGCCCATGCAAAGGGTTTGGTTAAGATATGCCAAATTCCACCAAGTATACAAATGGCACCTAACCATACATGTCCCCCAATTATATCTTCTAAATCGTCCACACTAACAATCCACCCTTCTCCCCCAAAAGAAAAGGAGATTTCAGTAAATAACCAAATATGACACTTGGACTAAGGGTCAAGTTCGTCATTTTTCTTACATCTCCCCCCCCAGGGGCCCAGGTATCATATATACCCCCAAAATAAAGAGCCTTGAGTACTAGAATAAACTAGACCTAACAAAATTAAGTGAATACCAAAAATTTCATTTTCTTTCGATCTTTCCATACATAACCGAAGAATGGAAAAGATTCTGAAAGAGTCTCGGGCCCAACATGATAAAGACCACCAAAGCCTAAGACAGCAGAGGAAAGAAAGTGAACTACTCCAGATACAAAGTATGGAAAGGTGTCTATAACCTCCCCCCCCGGACCTACCCCCCAACCTAGAGTAGCTAGGT
>JBAMHZ010000067.1:883078-896930 GCA_037177395.1 Alpinia galanga
CCAAGCCTGGCGCGAAGCGAAGGGATTGGATTTCACCTATGATCAGATCAGTGGGCAACCATAGTTTACTTTTTTCGGGGTGAATCTGACCTTCTTTGGTCTGTGCTATTGTTTCTTTGCATCTTTAGGTGCTATTGATCTATCCCAGGGCCTTCTTTCAAAAACTGGAATCTATTTGACTACTCGAGGTCTCTATTCTGGATTACTCAAGGTTGGGTGCTCTTCGCCTCTGGCCTTCGTACTTGTTTTTGCTGTTAAGGTCCTTATTAATGAAAATGCCGCAGCCTTAAATATGATGGCCTCTACAGGGTCGGATTCAGGAGCCTCGACCTCCTCCCCCAAGCTGGAGTGGGAAAGGGCTCTCGATCTACCAGAAAATCAGATAGCGCCTGAGTGTCTACAATCCCATATTAAAAGAAAGTTACGTTTTCTCTTTAATATAGGGAGTAAAAATAGTCTCTCAGAGAATCGATTTCAAGAATTTATTGAGCCATTAGCTTTAGATAGGGCTTCCGTTGGTTTTGCTAAAGCTCTCCTTGAGAGAGTATCTAGTCTTCAGTTAGAACACTACAATAAGGGACAGCATATTAAATTCGAATTCAATAGAAAGAAAGATCAAGAAAAATTATATGAAATAATGTGGCAATATGTGCCGAAAGAAGAATAATCGAACTGGAGGAGTGAAAGCCACTCGACTGTAAGGAGAGGAGCGAAAAGCCAGGATGGCTTGGTAAGCAAGCAAGGAGGTGCCAACTCCCAGTTCTTTACTTCTCTTCTTTCTTTTTTCAAAGGCCCGTAGGAACTAGGATCTGGGCCTCTGATTTTAGCCAAGCCGCCGGCCTCAGCGGGGCTAGGGGCGAGGGTTCGAACAGAACCCCCCGGACGTACCTACGATGGGAACCGGGTTACCAAAGTCACGATTGAACAAATGGCAGTTCGCTTCATCCTTCTTGTGCTTCTAGAAGTGCTGGTTCGAGCCCAGCTCGTGATAAGGCCTCGGTCATATGGATGGAAGGAGGAGAATGACACTTCGATACAGACTTCTGCTTCTGAGAGAGAGAATGGGGAAGGATAAGGATCGAACTTACTCGTCAATCACTCGATCACCTTGAAGCTTGCCTTTTGGGCTGTGCCGGAAAAACAAAATAGGTAGGTGAGTTGAGTAACCCTCGCATCTAGATAGGTACCTAGTGATGAACTCTTCCGGACCTAGTTATGAGAATCGGGTGGCGGGACTCGCTCGAAGGTTTACTAATTTCGCGGGTTGATTAGGAGCAAGTTCGAAACTGACTGGAAAGGCCATAATAAAGAAAAAGAATGAATATGCCAGCAGAGGACCCTGCTCGAAATCCGTTGTCAATGGATTTCACTACCATTCCCATTTTCGGGCAACTTTCACGCTCTCCTTTGCCACTGCATGACTAGATCAGATCACACAGACAGACAAAAAGACAACAAAAGAAGATGAAAATGGCGGGTTTGGGATTCATGCAATAAGAAGGAAGAGTCAGCCGCTGACGAGTCTGCTAGAAAGAGTGTTTTGAACTTCATTCCCGTTGTCGAAAGACCGGGGAAGACAAGCAAGAAGTCTTTGAGCGAAGAAGTTGTCCTTGGATAAGTGCGAGAAGAGACCTTTCAAAGTCAGTCCCTCAGGTCGGTACTTCCATGACACAATCTGTCTATTCCGCTCCCGTGCCTATCCACTTTCTTTTCTTCTACCGCAGCTCTCCTTTGATTGAAAGAGACTGTCACCTAGTGATCCGGCATCCAAGGAAGTAGTCCCATCCCACAGTCAGATTCTCTCCTTGCCTAGCGATCTGGCACCGAAGGAATCAGATTGTCTACTTGCTTGTCGACATTCGAGTCTATACTTGATTCAAGCGGAGATCCTTAACAGAATTCCGTACAAGCACCTGGGGAACCATACTTCGCCCTAGAGGATAATTCGAAGAATGAGATCAGAGTCGGGCTCTATTTCTACTTCTACTTCTTCGCTGCCGTCGACCTTAATTGTAGAGGCATTGTAGTTACTTGACCGCAGTCAGGAGCGACTATCCATCTTGGAACTGACCTTGCATCCCGGGCATCCATCTCGAAGTCCCCAGCAATAGGGCTTGCAAGTCATCTTCCTTTTCCTCCTCAAGCAGTGAAATGGGCACATCCCTCTTGCACCTATGAAAGAAGGAGAATTCAGAATTGACTACTCCAGGGCGAATCAGAGGCTTATCTTTACACCCTTTCTCCTACCTTTCTTTGAAAAGGTTTGGAACATCAAGAAAGAGTCGACGAAAGAGCTTTACAAGTGACATTGCCCCTCTGAACCTATTATATACAGAGGATGGTCCACTCAATGGGTTTATAAGAAGGGGGACGGACGTCTTCTTCTCTATTTACTAGTCCTTCCGACACAGCTACCTCCATTCACTAGACCTCCCTACTCGATTCAAAAGAAGAAGATCGGCTCTACTGCTCACTCTCGAAGACAGGGGCGATTCCCTACTCTTATATTGCATTTATACCTTCGTCCGATGAGACTCAATCGATGAGATTGCTGATGCCGATCCCACGAACTGAGAAAGAAATTCCTGTCTAAGAGCCAATATAAACTATACGGCTGGAATCTGGTTATTATATTGATTTTCACTTCCTTATAGGCACCGCTATCCTGCATTTGAGCGAGCTCAACAGGCAATTTCGAAAGGTCCCCTAAGGGGCTTTCACCACTCGTTCTCGATATAGCAACTTGGTCATTGAATTCAATTCCCGCTCGATCCGCTGGAAAAGGAAGTCCTTCGGGCTACCCATAGAGAGGAAGATCAATCAATTAGATTGGCAAACAGGCCCTTGAATGGCATAAAAGGAAGGAGAGAAGGATGGTGAGCAAGAATCCGATTGAAGATCTAAAGACGTAAGATTCTTGACTTTCTATTCGGGCATTTTAATTAAGCAAGTTCTATTTCTGTATAGATAGGCTCCACTCTCAACTGGCAAGGGTCATCTTTCCAATGAATCTCTATCGCCTTCGCTACCGCCTTCCTTTCTTGAGCGAGAGTTCTGTCTTTTAGTGGAGCTGTTCTCTTAGCTAAAGTCATCGTGGGCTGCCCTATTCTTTCGTCTTGTTCCGGTGGTTGCTCGCTGCCATCCCTGCCTACGAACTACTACTGTGACTTGAACTCCTAGCTTGCTGGCTAATTCATGAATTAAGGTTTTTTACTTACGGGTGCTAGTTTCCCTGTCATGCGGGCCAGAGCCAGAGCTTTCACTCGTTACCCGGCTACTCGCCTCAATTCTGGTTTGCGGACTCGCTGTCCACACTTCTACCGCTGACCCAACTCTGATCGCTTACCAGAGAGCTAACCTATAAGAGATATTTATTAAACAAAGTACGGCAATGCGCAATCGCTAAAAAAGAGCTACCCACTAAATCAGTCTATTGGGCCTATGGGTGATAGAGACTCTTCCTCTTCCTAGTGCCAAGCTAAACGATAACAGCGCAGTCTTGCTAGCAGCGGATTTGTCCTAACAGCCCTTATTCCCCATCTATATAAGATAATATATGTTCATTTGTGATGAAATCGATTCCTAACAGCGTATTCTTGTTCTTGAAAACAGCGGATTCTTCCTTGTTTACCGCTTCTTTATACTATTACTGCTTCCTCTTTGAAGAGCTTCCGACGCTCCTGTCACGATTGAAGTCTGTCGCCCTTGGGTTGGGCATTCATCCAAAGTCTGTCACTTCTTCAGATCAGCCAAAAGGTCCTCTCAAGGGATTACTTGCTAAAGGAATGCTTGCTGGCAATAACAGGAACCGACACTATGTAATTAATCGGGTATTTCCATTTGGAGACTTATTCATCTCTTAGGCTATAGCTGGATCTAATTCCTCTCCCGGGTTTGATCAACAGTCTGTCAACTTCCTTACTATGATTCGCATCGAGAAAGATAATTACCAGTATTCATCGATAGTTACAACAACGAAGATGTTATTAGGTAACCGCTTCGCCCCTTTCCTCTTTCTTTGCTGCAATAGATGAGATTGGCATTGGCCTAGTTCCAATCCTTTTAGAAAACCCCGTGTTTGCATACATTTCCTTTCCTTGCGTGGATATCTTCTACTAGTGAAAGCGGAATCACAACTGTCGAATGATTGCTAATCCTCTTTGATTGTTTCCTCGGAATTTTTGGCCTAAATGTCTATCATCACATCACAAAACAATAGCTAAAAAGGGCACACTGCCGATCCACATAGGCTTGGAAGTCTTGCTAATAACGAGACTTAGATGGACAGATCAGTAGAGCAAGCGAAGACAAGAACATTCACTGATATGACTCCCAACCTCGCAAGGTTACCGTTCTCGGGCCTTGGGGCACTGATCCCGTTCTTTCGTGTTTACTTAGCTATCTAATCAAACTAGTATCACTGGACCGAGTTTACTTTCTTACTAACCAACAAGTCGCGAGACAGTGAACGAACTTTTATTCTCTTATGATATTTCGTGAATCGTAGACTGTTAGTAAACTCTTCACTCTTACACTCGAACTCAAATCTGTGAATACAGAATAACGGCACGTATAACATAGTATAGAAATGGGCGATGACCCCCGACTCTGAAAGTAGAGGAATGATGCGTCGTATTAGAGCATCCTTCGCTTAACCTCGGACGGGACACCCTGAAGGACTGCTGGAATGGATTCCCACCCTCATGACGAGTGGAAGATGTAGGTTTTCTCTCGCACCGCAGCCAGCGAGACACGAACTTCCTTCGATTCCTACACCCTCTCCTCTCATCCTGGAATGAAGAAGGACGCAACCGAACCGACTGAACGGCATCATATATAAGAGGAACGCTGCGTAGATCCCATCTAGCTCCGTTCGCTTGAATATACCTGAAACCAGTCGCGGGAACTAGTTCAACCCACCAACAGACTGCCTCTTCCATCCTCTTCGTAGGATAAAGGAATGCTGTGCTCGCCAGGTTTCAACAGAGATCCCCCATTTCTTGTTGCTGGCGTCACCCGAAACGTACTATCTTACAGTCTTTTCGTCTTACCAACCAACAAAAACAAAGTGGCTTAGTCACCCTAAACCAAGAGGATTATATTCGTATAAGAAGAAAGAGCTCAAAGAATAAAGGAATTTTAGTGTCAGAGAGCTCAGTTCCTTAATGCCCGGTTCTTCCCATGTCTTTCTTGGTTAAACCAACCCAACCGGCGATTTCCGTCTTCCTGAATTGGGATAGTCAGAATCAGTCTCTCTTTTTTTTGGGGGGAGCAGAGCAGTCAAAGAATAAACCAAACCAAATGACCTTTTGGGATTTGAAATATATCATCTGCCACGAATCTGGTTCTTTCAACCGATAGATGATATATTTCAAAAGCCTTTATTCTCCTGTTTCAAATGCTCGACTCGTTCCCAAATCAACTACTGAATTAGCTTTCCCCGCTTGAAGTCGATAACTGGGAGTAGTCCACTGCTTTCTAATCCGATCTAGGTGGTCCCTCATCGAGGAAAGTAGCATTAGATGAAACTTCTTCTCGCCTTCGAGCAGCATATGACATAAGATCCCCCTTTCAGTGCACACCTCTAAGCTCTCTCCCCAATCTATTTTTGAAGGTTTAGTTTCCATTACGAAGTATACGTATACGGATCAACTGCTCCCGGCTCGGACAGGTTCATGTTTGATCTCAACGTCCTTGCTCCAAGATCTCAGTTTGGTTTCGCCAGATACCTCTTTATCTTAACGAAAAAGAGCTTTTGTCGGGTCAGGTCCCCACCCGAACTGTCCATACCTATCCTCTGGAGTCGGCTCTTCCATAAAGAGCAGAGTAGACAGTACACGTAATGGTCCGCCAGGAGCGAAGAATAGCTCAGCGACCGGATAAACCTTGATGAGAATACCAACCCTCTCCCTTTGTCATTTACGGAAGCAGGAAGAGAAAGGAATAGCCCTGCCCACCTTATGAAAGAAGCCTCACCGTCAGTCTTTGCTCTATCTGGATCAGTAAGTCAGTCAGTCTCTCCCAGTAGTGGAGTAGTCCCACCCAGTAATAGCATAGTGAAAGTAGGGCTGCTTTAGCCTTTTACAGATCCATTCCAAATCGAATGTAGCCTTCCAAGGCGAGGCCACCCTATATCTATTCAGGTGTGGAGTGGGAGAGGAGAGAGGGGATGAGGGCTCCTTTCGCATTTTTCGCAGGTTTACAAGTAGTGATTGAGATTGCATTGGATCGGACAGCTTTTAGTTATTCTTCTGCCTGCAAGCTCTCAACATATGTGAACTCTTTCGACTCTTCATGGTTTGCTGTGAAAAAGAATAGGTTGTTCTCAGGTGTAAAGGAAGAGCTGCTAGTAAGAAGTTTTAGAACAAGCAAGGGATTGAGCGCGAAAAAGTGTTATTGCTCATATACTTCTTAATATTCGCCTTCCTTGAAGCATTCGGAGAAAGAGAATGCGAATACGGGGTTCTAGTCGCATTGGTTCAGGACTTAGTCTTAGTAGCAGGACTATGGTTGACTTGATCATTTCCACCGTAATTCCACTGTCCATTCAAGAGAAGTATCAACAAATGATCCCGGTGCATTTTACTTTTGAATCTGTCTTTGCTTTTTCGGGCATTCAGCTTTTGTTTTGATCTCTATCTCAGGCAAGTAGGGCATGAAAGTCAGAAAGAAGGGAAAGGACTGAATCCGCTGCTATTGGTCTACCGCGTAAGGATTTTCACTCTCCAAGCAAGCCAGGTACGCAACTGACTCTTATCCATGCGAGACAGAAAGCAAGTCTTCTTACCGCTCCTTGGGTCCCTTCCAACGGGCGTAGCGCTTGAGAAGGTGCGAAGCCGCCCATGCTCCTCTTGCTTCTGGAAAGAGAGGCAGTCCCTATATTACCGCATAGTGGGAACGTGGGATGCTTTTCTATTCCTTGCATCTCTAGTGCAAAGAAAAAGAGTTTCCTTCCTAATCTAATGGTTTTGTTAACCAAAGCGCTAACCTCTTCCTATAGTAATAGTCATCTTCAAGCTCTTGCACAAGGGGCAGATACTTCCCATTCCTACTAAACCGAATCAAGGAAATAGGAGTCAGCCACGGAAGACTTTACCGAATCCCCTTCCCTTGGTGAGAAAGTCTTACGGCAGTTTGGGATTGATCAGCAAGGGCTTTCAAGTCGTTTACTTGCTTGCTTAGCTCGAAAAAGATAGCTATTCAAAGCATCGAGAGGTCAATCACTTTCTTTGGATTCTCTAACATCGTATTCGTACTAACTAATCCCGACAAGAACCTAGCCCTTCTTTTCCGGGGAGAAGAAGGGGTTGGTAAATAGAATATCTGCCCATAAGACAACTCTTCTATTTACAGGAGTGCTTACTTCACGCTCTACTTACTTCATGCTTTCTTTACTTCTCTTCTTTCCCTCACTGCGCTCGGTCAACGGTATACCTTATACAGTCCAGTAACCCTTTAGTCCCGGTCGGTATCGTCGTCCAATCCATGCTTCGTTCCAGTCTCGGGCCTCAGTCTCCAATCCTATCTTTCGTGAGCAGTGAGGAATAGGATCACTTTTCCTTTCAGTCTCGAAGCAAGCTGTGTGTGGTAGAATCCCTTTCTTTCTTAAACTAGTCCATTAGTTGGTCTATAATCTCCTTCGTGCCGTCAGTAAGATTGAAAACCCTCACTCCGTTCAGAATAAAGAAATGGAATGAAGGACCTTTCCATTCAGATAGTTCGTTTAGAAATAGTACTTCTAAGTAGTAGCTCGCCGTCTCAGACGTATGGGTCACGAACGGTCTAACACAAGGAAAAAGAAGAGAGGGTTCGGGGGGTTTCTCCCCGAGCTGTTTCGATTTTTCCCATAGAGAAGCAGATTTGTTAGCCTGATAGATAGAGGCCTTCCTTCGTAGATTTAGTAGTACCCCTACCTAGTCTTGGCAGCCTTTCGGGCTTACCTATACTAGGGCCTCTACCCATCGTCGGCATGCTCACCTGCCACTCTCTTCCCAACTCGATCGTCAATAAGGGCTAGCGAGTGCTTAAAGCATTGAAAATTTTTATCCTTTTTACAATCTGAAACCTTCGGGAAGGAGCCGCCGTTCATTTTGGGATTCTGGCTCCTTGAAATGGTTCAACGCTCAACCTCTCGCTCGATCTGTCATTTTTATTCTATTGTCGACAGATAATTTTTTTCATAAAAAACCCGGGTTGACGACGCCCTCTCAACTCCTCTTTTTCCTTACTTTTGACTCTAGGGAGCAAAAGATCATCGGTTTGTGTCTAAAAAAGGAAAGGATAAGCTCTCATGAACTCTGGAACTGGTTGTGATTCTAAAGTAAAACAGCTAATCTTATAATTAGCCTACGTCCCTTTTTCGAGCAGTTCGTTCGTACTCAAAAATCTATCCCGAGTCTTCAGGTCATAGGTTAAAGTATTCATTCTACTCGGAAAATATGTATGCCTAATGAAGTAGGTCGTGTCGTTTAATTATTTTTAGACAAACATGGTTTGATTACTCGAAACCGTCTGGGAAAATGACTACCTGTCATCGTAGTGCTCGACCAGAGCTTTCTCCTCAAAGTAGGAAATAGGCATGCTCTTCTCCACGCCCACCGTTTAGGATATTAGCTCGTTAGAAAGATATAGTGATAGGGCGGGCTTTCAATGAAAATCCTCGTCGATTTTGAAGCCGGCAATACTGTTACCACTGAAACGATGCCTTCTAAGTAGCTAGGAATCTTCCCTAAGTTAATCACATGAAAACCATGTTTTCGCTTCTTCCTTGCCTTTTTAAGATTAGTAAGTGTGCGAAGGTAATCATCCTACTATACCGATGGGATCATAGCTAGAAGAAGGAAGCACACCAGATAAAGGACAACGTGTACCTCTCTCGATTGAACACAGACCTGACGTCTATGGCGGATGTCTTACTTATCCAATTTTTTGGGAGAAAAGAAAGCAAAACAAAAGTAGCTACTTTTACTGCATAGACTTTTACTGTAGTAAGGATAAGGAGTGGCATCACGCTCAGGAAAGGATTTTAACCTTCCCTTTCCCGAAAGAAAGAGTGAGATCCTCTTTGAGATGAAATGCGGAAATGTCCTATAATCAAACCAGGCGCAAGGTCAATGATTTAGCTCGAGGCTTAAGGCATAAAGGCTATTCTTCCTTCTTCTTGATAGCATTGGTCTCGCCCTCGCTCTAAAGGGGCAGCTTGATGGCAGCTATCCTGCTCTGTCTGAGAGAAATGGAATGGAATTGGTGTGGTTCGCTAGCTCTTTCTTTTGAGACGAATTCATTCCGAATAAAGGAAGGCCGTCGTGATAAAGAAAGGCTTTCCTTATTTCCAGGGAAGAGAAAGAGGAAAGATAAAATGGGCCAAATCGCCTTATAGAGAAGAAAGTCTTAGGGAATCGATCTAGACTAGATGAGATGCCGGTGCCATTCAACTAGCTGCCAGAACGAGTTCAAGAGATGAGGATCCAGGTAGTGAAGTCACCCTCGGGGGAAGAATCATTCCATTCACTTGTTCAACTGCTAAGAAGAGTAGCTTTTTTCTTGCTTGAATGTGGCACAAAAAGAAGAAGAGGCGAAGGAACGTCTAGTTTCGTACCCAACAGCTTAAAATGATGTCATATTCTACTTTTTATTTACTCACCCATGACTTACTAACCAACAACAGATCTTCTTTCTACCGGGATCCTGATCCTTCCGCGTCCAAAGAAGCAACATCTGAATTATGCGCTCTTTCATCCGTCGAATCAAAGGAATAGACTTTTGATAGTTCCACAGGTAAGTAATATTGAACAGAAGTTTCCACTGGAAAAAAGCAACTGGAGCACCTGAATCTGCAGAGGCATCCAAAGACGCATTAGCAGATACATCCAAACAAAAAGAAGCTTTAGAAGATGGGGCTTATTTCATCTATTAACCAGAAAGGGAAGAATAGAACCTCGATCCGTGTAGGAAAAGTATAGAGGGAAAGAAGTAGGCACTTGTGAATGAAGGACGAGAGCCGAAAGAAAAGAATCCCCGTTGCACCTATTCTCCGCAACCGTCGGTTCAGATCTATCTCGGGTACGGTCACTGCACCCCAATCTCTGCCTCGGTTGGTGCACCTATGGTTCTTAAGGTTGTTGATGCCAAGAAAGAGAAAGAAAAGAAGAATATTTCTCCTCTAGTTGCGAAGGATATTGCTTACTACAGATTCGAGTGAAATGGCTGGTGGTAATGATGCGTGGTGAGGTCGCTGCTATCGAATGGTGGGTGCGTGTAGAATGATATTGATTCGAGCTCCATTTCCCTCTCGGTACTTAGATCTTCCTCTAAAACTTCTCCCATTCCTCTTTCCTTTGTTCCGCTGACTACATTGATTGGATACCGCTGGGACTGCCTACGCAGAAAGTATACCGATTATCTCATAAAGCCATTGAATTGCTCTTGGTTGTCCTACCCATTTGTTAGATCTTATTCCCACCTTGTTTTATTGCTCTTTCTCGATGGTATTCCGGGGCGCTATACCTCGGAAAGTATGAAGCCAAGGAAGTAATCAGATACATATCGACTTCTTTCTGATGGATCAAGAATAGATAGTTGTCTCATCAATAGTCAAAGTCAACGCACTTCCAACCAATTCGAACTACTTGGATTCCTGAGCTACTTGCTAAGTTGTACGTGGATGAGATTGTGAGGCCGCATGGCGTACCTATAAGCATAGTATCTGACCGATATGCTAGGTTTACTTCGCGATTTTGGAGTGGATTTCAACAAGCCATGGGAACTAAGCTACACTTTAGTACTGCCTTCCACCCACAAACAGATGGACAATCTGAGCGAGTTATACAAACATTAGAGGATATGCTAATAGCTTGTTTAATGGTTTTCCAGGTAGTTGGGATGCTTACCTACCACTTGCAGAGTTTGCCTACAATAATAGCTTTAAGGCCAGTATTGGTATGGCTCCCTTTGGTCTCGCATGAATTACATCCATCCCTGGGATGAGCTTGAGAAAGGCTTTTCAATAACTCTTTTCTTTCTCTCATTAAAGAATGGGTTTCCCATACAAGAAAACAAGGGACGAGTCTGGTGAGAGAGGTGACTCCTTGCCGATGCGAAAGCTATGATTCAAGCTTCTTTTGGATATTGAAAAGACTTTTAAAGTCCCTATCTATATATAATTCTTCCTGCAATCCCACTATTGACGAAAAGATGATTTCAACTTTCTGTAGAATGAGATATACAAGAGGAAAATCTACTCGAAAGCCGCCCCCTTAAAGGATGCAACCAAATTCCCTATAGAAAGAAAGTGATTTTTGTTCCAGATAGCTTAAAGAGATCATTATTAGAAAGCCCCCAAACTGCTCTCTCTTATTTGTTTGTTTTACGAATGCTACTCTCTACTATAGAAAGAAGTGAGGTTGCGGAAGAAACTCTATATTCTAAAGAAATACTTCATGAATGGTTGGGAACGAACTTGGGTGGTTGAATCAATGAGAGGCATGTCCCCAATGCCAGAAGTCCCCCATCACCAATCAAATTAGGGATTTTGCAACTGCACAAATGCTAGCCCAGGCGCGCGTTAGTGCCCAGTTTTTGGAAGAGCATCCCATAAGTGCGTAGAGGCAAGAACCCTCTCTTTGAAGAATTCCGATCAGAGATTATTGTGTTTCAGAATATTCCACGCTATCTTCATTCTGAAAGCCTTTGCATGAACTCCCCGCCCTCAAAAGTAGAAAGGCATCAGACCTTCTTTCTTCCTTAAGACCTTGCGACTGAGGATCATCAACCGTCACAGACTCTAAAGCGGGATCAGAAGCAAGCGGTCCTGGATAAAATACAGTCTATATAGCAGGACTTTCTTTTCTCAGATGGCGGATAGATATAGAGAAAAGTATGCTTTTCGAGCTGAATCCGAAATAGAGCAGATAGAAGAAAAGAGGTCCTGACTTTCTTTTTCAATAACAAAGGAACGTAGTCTGACTCTTCAATCAAATGGGGTAGACCTGGGGAAGCTCTTTCAAAGTCTTAAGTATATGAATCCGCAGAAGGAAAGAAAGACCTTTTCCTAGATAAGTAAGCAGATATACCTATGGCTGGAAAGATAGCGAGCGCTATTCTCAACTCAGTCTCTCAAAGGCCCCAGCTCATCGTAACCCTAAAACACGGCGTTAGCGGGGTTGAGCTCCTCCTGCATAAGTACAACAAACATAGGACAGCCGAGAACGATGACCCTTCCCCAAGCAAGCCTGACGCCTAAGTTGGACCTTCTCTTTCTGCTGCTTGCCACTCCGAAGAAAAGGAAGAAAAACCTCCGATTGATTGAGTCGGTGGGCAAGTGAGCTGATCTCGCCTTTGTTGATCCGCTTGAAGAGAGTTCTCACGATCGCGATGTAGCAGGGTCTGTCTGCTCCAGTCTATGACCTACCGTTTGCTTTGCTAAGCAGTATGCCTGGGATAAAAAAGACAGGTGGCATAGGTATCCCTACCAATAGGACTGGACACCCTATCTCGTCCTTAACTCATTGCGACACTGTGAGATCCTATGGTCATGACTTAGTCCGAAGGGCTATAGGGCTTTTGGGCATTATTAAGAAATGTGATTCTCCACCTATTTTCATTCTGTCTTTACTCCCCTTCTGCGCTATCAAATATTCATATCCCTTTTAAAAGGCGGGACGGGAAAGCAGCAGCTTCTTATAACTCTTTCAGACAGGTAAGAACATAGCTTCCTCTCTCTCCACAAGGAAGAGTCGTTTGTTTACTGAATGCCATGCTGCTGGTACTGGTATTCTACTAGAGCTAGTATTCGTACTCTTTGACTGACTGACTAAAGGCACTGAATGATGCTGAATGAAGGCCTGATTGAGGGACTGAAGGAAGGACTTTCTATCACTGTATCGCCGTATCGCCTATGCCTTTCTCGGGTGGGATTGAACGACTTTTAGGAACAGAACAGCAGCACTGATTGGCTTACTTGCTTGCTAGAACCGTACTTTTCTTATTATTACTGAAACCACCGTACCGTATACAACCCCCCACCCCCCAGCATAACCTTATTTATACCATTCCAACCCCGAAAGGGGAAAGAGCAAGAACAGCACTTGTTGTATCCTTCGCCCTTTACGGCCAGTAAACCCCTCACTGACTTGCTTAGCTCCGCTCGGACCCTTTCTCGTGCTAGTAGCAGTGGTAGTCTCAGTTCTTTCTTTGCAAGAATAGGGCGTGAAATAGGAATTGCACCAATAGGTTGTCACCAGTCGATATCCCGCTTCTCTTGGAGGAAGGACGAAGTCATTTCTTATATAAAGAAAGATGTGGACTGGAGAGTTGGGATTGAGGTCAATATGCTTAACACATCGTAGTTGGACAGCAACTCGAAGGGAGGAGGAAAAGTCTCTTAGGTGTCGGCATCACACATATAGCATGTGTGCCGTGAGTGAGAGGTCAATCACTCTCAGCTCTTCTTTCGAAATTCTCGAACATGATGAAGAGCTCTTATCGGCTTGAGGCATCTTTTCAAGCTGAGTAGAAATTTCATAAGAGAAGAAAGATCTCCGCGTAGAAAAGAAAGGAGAAATCGTTTTGATTCGAGGCCGATCCCTTTTTTGTTTGCCTGAGTAAACAAAAAAGCTTTCTCGTTATTGTTAGTTATAACACTCTAAAAAGCGGCCGTTCACTTCAGGGTCCGAAGGAGATGTAGTTGCTTTTACTTTTTTTTCTTTGTCGAGATTGGCTTGGTCTTCAGTGTACCGCACCGAAGCTTGTGGAGCCTATGCGAAGCAAGCGGGTAGAAGATCGAAAAGAATGCATTGGATGGATGCCCGGGCATTGAGAAGGAAGGACGCTTTCAGAGGCGAAAGGCCATGGG
>JBAMHZ010000067.1:915939-927477 GCA_037177395.1 Alpinia galanga
GACGCCTTCTATCTAGCTATCAAGACCTTTCTTTTGCACCTAAACCATCGTAGGGGTGTTAAATGGCGAATAATGATAACATTGTTAGATCCTTATCGAAATAATCCTTAAAAGAAATATTCTTTCTAGAAGATGAGATATTTTTATTTAGTTATTATAGTATGTGATGGGTTCCACTTAGTTGTTCATAAGAATAAACTCTAATAACCTACCAAAAGGGAATCTTTTTCGTTGTCCCCTCCATAAAAACTGGAGTTATTCCTTCATACCATATCATTTCATATGAACCTTAGACTCTCATTATCTTCTTTCCCTTCTTGCAAAATTAATTCTCAGCTTCATGTTCTCCTTTGCTAGTCGTGTCATTCTATATCAGTCTAGTGAGTTTCCTTTTTACTGAGCTATTTTCAACCAACTCGACATATTTTATCTTGAGCCGAGCCATTTGATCATGGCTTGACAGTTCCTCCTCTGGTCGAACTATTCTCAATCAGCTCACATATCTTATTCCATTTGATCAAGACTTGACAATTCTTTCTCTCGTCAAACTATTCCTAATCAGTTCGATATATTTTATCTTGAGCCGAGCTATTTAACCATGGCTCAGTAGTTTTTTTTTTTTCATCAAGTTATTTGTAACAAGCTAGATATATCTTATTTTGAACACTATTTTACCATGGCTTAACAGTCCTCAACAGCTCAGCATATCTTATTTCGAAAGTCTAGCACTTTTCACTCGGCTCGGTTATTCTATTTGGTAATTTAACCTTCTTTGTTTTTTTTAAACCTTTTTATTATAAGATATAAATAGGACAGTATCAAATATCAACTGTGGGTCCTTTGTCCCTGGTACTTGACATAAACGACAAAATAGAACGAAAATTCCTTCCTTTTTTTTCATAACTCCTCGTAATTACTTCTATTGATGGAAATTGAGCAAAGGAAAGGTTTTACGTGGGAATTGTGATAAGAGAGAAGGGAATTTAAGCTTTAGGATTAAATAATGGTTTTCGATAGGATAAAATATTTTTTTTTAAAATAATAATAATTAATTATTAAGAGCCATAAGGAACTCGATTCCCTCCACTCTCAGCCAGTACACATTTGATGTGTGTGTTGAGCTAAATAGATTTACCATTTGGAATGCATCAAAATGGAATCAAATAATAATAATAGAAGCAATTAGTAACATTATGCTATAAGAGGCATTAATCCTGCACTAATTAATTCGCAATTAATTATGCCCTCTGTTAAGAATAATCCTCTGCTAATCCTTTCCCAGAAACTCGAATTAATTACATGCCCCAGAGATTAACCCTCCTTCGCATTACTTGGATTCCATGGATTGTACGGTCAATTCTAGACCCCGGAAGAATCTAACCTCGCTTCCCTGGCCGCCATGGCGTGGAGTGCCGAGAAGAACCGGACCTTGGAGATCATGAAGCCGCCGGAAGCAGATAATGACGTGGTCATGGACTCCTCCGTCGACCACAAAGGAAGGCTTCCCCGACGAGCATCCACCGGCTGCTGGAAAGCTTCCCTGTTCATCATCGGTATTCAATCCGCTAATCGAATCTCGCACCTGAATTATTACAGATTTGTGAGTTCTCTGTAACCGTTTGACCAGCGATCGAGTTCGCGGAGCGGCTGAGCTACTTCGGCCTGTCCACCAATTTGATCATATACCTCACCGACGTGCTGCATCAAGGTCTGAAGACGGCGGTGAGGAACGTCAACTACTGGAGCGGCGTCACCACCGTGATCCCTCTCCTTGGCGGCTTCATCGCTGACGGTTATTCAGGCCGCTACGCCACCGTTGTTGTCTCCTCCCTCATCTACATCGCGGGCCTGCTCCTGCTCACCATGTCCCAAGTCATCCACGGCCTGAAGCCCTGCGGCGATGACCAGCCGGACAGTGCTACATGTCGCCGCTTGCTCAGCACCCACGCGATCGTTTTCTTCGTCGCGATGTATATGATATCCTTCGGCACAGGCGGCCACAAGCCGTCGCTGGAGAGCTTTGGCGCTGACCAGTTCGACGACAACGACGCGGCGGAGCGGCGGAAGAAGATGTCCTACTTCAACTGGTGGAACTTCGGGCTCTGCAGCGGGGTGATTCTCGGCGTCACCGTCGTCGTTTACCTGGCCGTCAACGTCGGATGGTGGGTCGCCAACGCCCTGCTCACCTGCGTCATGGCGGTTAGCCTCGTTATCTTCATCGCAGGCCGGCCGGTCTACCGCTACCGTGCACCGGAGGGAAGCCCCTTCACGCCGATGCTGCAGGTGGCGGTGGCGGCGGTGGCCAAGAGAAGGATGACTCTGCCTTCGGAAGCAGGCGAACTCTATGAGCTCGGAAAAACAGAGCAAAAGAAGAGGCTCCTCTACCACACTGATCGACTAAAGTATCTGATCATACTTCATACAAACTTATATTTTAGCTCATAGACAAGAAATTTACACAAATTTATGCAGATTTCTCGACAAAGCTGCCATCATCGAACACAAATGCGACGAAGACGCCTTCGCGGCGGAGAAATCTAACCCGTGGCGGCTAGCGCCGGTGACGCAAGTCGAGGAACTCAAGCTCATCCTCTCCATGATCCCCATATGGATCACCACAATGCCCTTCGGCATGGACGTCGTGCAAACCAACACCTTATTCATCAAGCAATGCGGCGTCACGGACCGCCGCTTCGGCCACTTCACCATCCCCGCCGCCTCCGTCTTCTGCCTTTCCGCCCTCGGCATGCTCCTTACCGTGACCTTCTACGATAAGATCCTCATCCCTCTCCTCCGGCGCTCCACCGGCAGCGTCCGCGGCATCGGCATTCTCAAGCGCATCGGCATCGGCATGACGATCGTGACAGCGGGCATGGCCACGGCGGCTCTGGTGGAGCGGCGCCGCCTCCATGTGGTGGCGGAGGGAAGAAACGTCACCCTCCTCTGGCTTTTGCCTCAGTTTTTCATACTGGGCATCGGCGACGGCTTCGCCTTGGTGGGGCTGCAGGAGTTCTTCTACGAGCAGGTGCCCGACGGCATGCGCAGCTTGGGGATCGCCTTCTACTTGAGCGTGCTGGGCGTCCCCAACTTCATCTGCAATCTGTTGATCACGATCGTCGATCGGATCACCTCCAAGGGATCCAACGGTAGCTGGTTCGCCAAAGATGTCAACGACAGCCGTTTGGACCTGTACTATTGGCTCTTGGCAGCTATTAGCGTCGTCAACTTGTGTGCTTACGTGTACATTGCCAAAGGGTATGCCTACAAGAGAGTTCAAAGGAAGGTGGCAGATTCCGAATCCAATGAAATTGATTCCCATATTTAAATTGGATATGATGTTAGAAAAAATTGTATGCAATTTGAATATTTCCTAATTAGAAGGTGCGATATGGAAAATAAATCTGGATCTAGCAAGTGACAGAGAGAAATAAAGCCACAATTTCATGTTATTATCAAAATCATTTAGTCGCTGAATAATTTTAAATTGTATAATTATTACTATTTAATTATTGTGGTGGCCCAGCCCAGCCCAATTATACGCGATGTTATTCGGTAGCCGAATATACCGGCACGAAAAGATCTCGAGTAGCGGTTAGTTGCGCTTTATTTGATAATTGGTACCGCGCTAAAAAACCACCAGGCGGCGCTCGAGGTTTTCGTTGGGTTTTGGCCGCGGGTCTAGCGACGCTACGAGGGGGTGATCTCCTCCGCTTGCTGCAGCCGTCGCGGTTTCTCTCTGTTTTTAATTTCTTTGTACTGGCAAGAATGCAAATTGAGTCTCGGATTGGCGCGGTGGCTGTAGCGGACGGCGGGGGATCGCAGAGTTCGACCGGAAGCGGGCATTGTCACTGCGAGCAGCAGAGGAAGCAGATTCAGGATCAGCCGCATATTGGGACGGTGGAGCATCTCCTTGCCGGAGGGGTAGCGGGCGCTGTCAGCAAGACGTGCACGGCCCCTCTCGCTCGTCTCACTATCCTCTTTCAGGTTTGGATTTTGTTTATTGTTGTCGTGTCTCTGTCTTCTTCGATCTTTAAGGGCTCGTTTGTTTAGGTATTATGAGCTACTGCGTAACTTGATCTTCGATTTCTCCCTAAAATTCAACATCTGATAACAAGATTATCCCTTCGAAAACCTTTAGTTTGATTATTCAAGATGGCTTCTTCAATATCGATGATGTTAGCTTTGGGAGGAATTTACGGTTTTGTCTCTTAACAGCTTTCGTCTAAATTTATCTTCTTTTTTTCCCCCAATTAATTTATCCTCTGTATTTGGAATTGTTTATATATCCGTGCTTAGGAGCACTACTGCTAAACACCTGAGTCCAAAAATCAAACTTTTTATCAACCAGATAACTCCTAGCAAATAGTGACACTTGAACTTACATTTGTTTGGAAACGATACTTGTTTCAAGTGAATTTCAATTCCATATTAGAATAGAGTTCTTAAGAACACTAAATGCAATTCTCCTGTCAGACAAATGAGAACTAAAATTCCATATCTTATGTTTGGTATCATACATCATGGGATACAAATGATATCATTGTTCTCTTTTTTTCTCATTATTTGTTGATCCAATCTGAACAATTTTAAGATTATAAATTTCTAATTCCCCTACCTTTTTTTTGTGAAGCAGAGTAGATTTGCTACAATATCAGAAATGAAATTTAATATACATAAAAATTGATGGTTTTGAATAAGTAATAAATGATTTCTAGAAGGTGTAAACTCTTTTTGTATCTATATTTCTCTGTTAATTATTTCTGCTTAGTTGTTAGATAAACATTAAAGATATGATTAATTATTTCAATGGGTAGTTTATCTTCCATGAGCTATGTTGATGTTCCACATCTGGATTTTTCCATGCTTTACATGACATGCTGATCTTCATCAGGTGCAAGGCATGCACTCTGACGTAGCTAGTCTTAGCAAAGCTAGCATATGGCATGAAGCTTCTCGTGTTGTCTATGAAGAAGGCTTTAGAGCATTTTGGAAAGGAAATCTGGTGACCATTGTGCATCGGTTACCTTATTCATCTATTAGCTTTTATGCTTATGAGGAATACAAGCGTGTAAGTTTGAATTTTTAAATTTTATGGAGAGGTTCTGCGCTTCTATCTCATTGCATTTGTTTGGTTTAGATGCTTTGGCAATGCATCAAATGATCGTGGGTTTTTAATTTAATTTTGCAGCTACTATATTCAATTCCAGTAATAGGTAACCATAGAAACAATGCATCTTTAGATGCATGTGCCAAATTGCTAGGTGGTGGTTTGGCAGGATTAACGGCCGCATCCATTGCTTATCCACTGGACCTTGTGAAAACACGTCTTGCAGTCCAGGTAAGCTTATATTTTCTGCACAGTAACTGGAAACCTCTTTTCTGTTTCTTGACTCCTTTTTCCCTCCCATATTTTGGCCTCATTTGTTGATGATGCTTGCTCTCTTGTTTCACCTTCTACTTTAAGATCTTAACCATTATAATTTTATGGTTTCTAATTAATGCAAATCACTTTGCCAATCACTTTGTTTCTCTCTAATATTTTGCAGACAAATACAATGTATTATAAAGGCATCTCGCATGCACTTTATGCTATCTGCAGAGATGAGGGCATTAGGGGACTGTATAAGGGTCTTGGAGCAACACTGTTGGTACGATGGACACTTCACTTCACTATTTCTGCTTGTCGCTCTTAGTGTGCTTTGTTTTTTTCCCTTTCTGTATATTTAGCGTATTTAAAATTCTATGGTATACTTTGCTGCAGGGAGTTGGTCCTAATATAGCAATCAGCTATGCTGCCTATGAAACCCTGCGATCCCATTGGCAATTGGAAAGGTGACTGCTTTGGTTAGTTTGATATTGTCATGTACAAATATCAATTCTTCATTTGGATTGCACTAACATTTGGATATTAATTTTGGTCTAGGCCATCTGACTCCCCTGTTCTAGTTAGTTTGGCTAGTGGAAGTCTTGCCGGCATTGCATCATCAACAGGTATGTGTTTGACAAACATGAATTGGTGTCTATTAGTTGGATATAAAAGTAACAAGTCACATGAGAAACCAAATAAAATAACCACTGCAAGCTACATTCTTAAGACTAAGAAACAAAACCTATTAATGTTAATCAACCTCTTTTGAAATCCAGTTACAAGATAACAGGAATGAGAAGCTTATTCATGGCATCTACATTTTCAGAATTCCTTCTACATCTTTGGATCCTGAATGTCTATTATGTCTTCTTCATACTGCCACCTATAACAGGATCCGCAATCAATTGATTTTACATTTTGTTCTCAAATTTGTGGTATTCTTATTGCTGTAGTTACTAGTCTCAATCAGTGATATTAAGATGCTGCTATTCTTTTTGAATTAGCTATCATTTATCTTCTTGCTATTGAACTGAATTTTCGATAACAATTAAGCTATAGCATTATTAATTTGCCATCTTTTTCAACCGTAGGAACTAGGATGGTACCGTATTTAGACTGCTCCAATTTGGACTGATGTTAAATCTCATTTCCAAATGCCATGTTTCTGTCTTTCGGTCTTTTTATTTTGACATTATTCCACAAGCCACCATGATCAACACAAAATACCATTCGTTTAATAACTTTTGGTAGACTCGAATCATATGCAATTGAGTAACATAGTATGCTATTGCAGTAACCTTTCCGCTAGATCTAGTCAGACGCCGAATGCAGCTGGAAGGCGCGGCAGGAAGAAGTCCCGTGTACACCGCCGGCTTGTTTGGAGCATTCAGACACATAATGCAGACCGAGGGGTTTTGGGGCTTCTACAGAGGCATATTGCCTGAATACTACAAGGTAGTTCCTGGTGTTGGGATTGTTTTCATGACCTACGAAGCACTGAAATCCTTGCTCTCGAACTCCACTACCGAACGCTAGAACAGAGCGATATCGAGATCTTCAATGCTACAAATCAACACTTAGAGACCACATGGTGATACGTTTTGCAAACTTGCTATCATCACCATGTTTCTTGTAAGTATAAAGGAGTCTAATGCACATACACGGCTTGATACAGCTCCACACTTTTTTCTTGGTCATCAAATTGTTTCTACGTCTGATTCTCGATTTTTGGAGAGCAACTCGATGTATTTTTTTCTATTCTCTCTTGATCGGCAATAGAGATCAGAATCAATTTTGTTTCGTTTGAAGTAAATTGAAATGTGTATCCTTTACCTGAACTTTGAAGTTTGTGGAAATGGTTATTTATTATAATTTGTTGTTCACAAAGGAAATGTAATAGGTGAGTTAGTTTCCAGGTGATGAACTGCACACCGTTTGCATTGCATTGCATTGCATTGTTTATGGTTGGTGGAATTCCTTTTAAATATTCTTCTAAAAAAAAGACAGTCCGTGCATGAAGCTTCCACTATGTGGAATCTTAGGGAAAGATTCATTGTACGCAACCTTACCTTATTCTTTTTTTATAAGAGACTATTTTTAAAATTTGAATCTGTGACCTCTAGATCACAAAATAGTATCTTTACCGTTGCGTCAAGGCTTCCCTTCAATGTTGTTATTTGATTATAAATATTTAATATAATATTTGGAAAATTGTCGTTATTTGATTATAAACAAAACAATGTCGTTAGTTGATAGAGGGAGTAAAATGAGAGAAATATATTTGGAAAAATGCTAAACGGGATATTATTCAATATAATATAATTTAATATAAGAAAATGTTAACTAAATAATTTGATTATTATTAGTGATAAGGAAAAAAGATTCATATACAATCGAGATAAACTAGCCGTTCCTTTCCGCTCGGGCTCACGTGATCAGCTGCCGCTTGAGGGCGACGCCGAGGACCTCGATTTCCTGCTGCCGCAGCGGATGGTCATCGGTCCGGACGAGGATGGGCTTAAGAAGGCGATCGAGTACCGCTTAGATGACGCGGGCGACAAGGTCAAGGTGACGACGACCACCCGTGTCCGCAAGCTCACCCGCTCTCGCCTCAGCAAGCGCTCTCTCGGGCGTCGTTCCTGGACAAATTTGGCGACGCCGACCACGAGGAGGCTGGCGCTCGTCTCACCATGGTTTCTACTGAGGAGATAATTCTCGTGCGCTTTCGCGTTCCTGTTACGATGTTTCTTCCGCTCTTTCTCTCACCTCGGCTTTCGTTTGTTCCGTGATCGCCTTCAATGTCGTATTTGTAAGTTAGTTAGAATGTCATCTTTAGTTAAACCCTGATTTTGCATCTTAATTAATCTATTTGATTCTTTTAGAGTAAATGTTGTTCCTTTATGTAAATTCATCACCGTTGCCATGGATGTTGACGTTTTCTTTGATACTTAATGCAATTCACAGCTTTTGTTTTGAGTTTGATGGACAGGGTAGTATAGATCATCACTTCAATCTACTTTTATTATCTGTTGGGTGAATCTGGATGACAGGAGTTAAGAAAACCAATCACAACCTCTTAAAAATTTATTTGGATTAGTCTGATAAAGTCAGGAATCTTTCTGCTCCCAGTACATATCACTTCTTTTTTCTTTTCAGAAAAGCAGGTCTTATTATCTCATACTATGGGGCGCTTATACTTCTGGTATTGTGTTTTAGCATACTGATGGTGGATTTCAGTTTAATATTTAGCAACAGTTGTAAGCGTACACTCTTTAGTATAGAGTTTGGACAAAAAGATTCTAGGTTTAACCAAGTTAATCTTTTCAATCACTTTCCTAGTAGTTTTTAACTGGTTTAAAAGTTTAAAGTTTACTAGTATAGTAATTAAACTGCAATTCGCTTGAGGTATGGCGTTGAGAGTATAAGTGTGCTACTTTATTACATGATCCTTCCTTTTATTCAGTATTTATGGATTAGAGGCTCAGTTTATTGTGCTTGTCTCTGCATTTAGGTAAATAAGTATCTTCGGTTTCATACATTGATCACTTCAACTTGGCTGCGAAGTAAATTCTGTATTTTCTCTAAAATCCTTTGATGGTCAAAGGTTCTTTGATGGTTTAACAATATATTAAACATTTAGCTATATACTTTATGATCGTACCAAATTAAGGATTGTTAGACTTTGTTCAATTTTTAGTTGCTTTTGTTTGACCTTTTTTTTTTGGGTTCTTTTGACATTTTTCTTTTCCTGAAAAAGCCTTCTATCATGAGCACCATTTATTTTGGTGATATATAATTAATTGGTTCACCTTTCTTACTAGTTTGCTATTCTTCGACCAGCACAAGTAAGTTTAACATTATCCATTTGTTTTAGTTTCTTGTTGATATGTTAAAATTTCCTTCCTGTGATACTTCTTTTACAAGCAAAAGACAATTAACTTGCTTGATTGGAACAATATTGTTTTTATGTTTTTGAAAAATGAAACAAAGTCACAGAGAAATCATCATCCTTCTAGATTTGGGTACCCCATAAATACGAACTGATCAATCAATGGATATATATCTTAACATTGCTTGTTGCTAATAGAGCTCATAATTCTGCTTGAAATGCAAGTTCTATGAATGTAAATCCTCAGTATGAAAAAAAGGAAGAAGCATTTTTTCCATCATTTGATGCCTGTATTCTACTCTATAAGGCGAGTAATCTCATCAGAAATTAAGAATGTTCTTTTTCTTTCTTTATGTATTGGATCCAGTATTTGGTGGGCATCTCAGCCAGAGCTGCTGAATGTAAGTCAAATCATAAGTAAAGCATCGGCTTATCCAGATATTGTAGACGGAGAGATTAGTATGATTAGACAACATGGTCTAGAGACAATTGAGTCAGCATATAAAGAAATTCTTGACACACAGATGAAAATGCTTGAAAACGTAGAGCAGAAGGAGATGATCGAGGCAGCAGTTAAGGAATCGCAAAACGAAGATATGCATGTTGCGTCAGAGGGGCTTCCAGAGTTAAAAGCTGTGAAAGCTATTTCAGTGTTGATCGGGAGCATCGCCTTGGCAATGATATTGACAGAAGTAGCCGCAAAATAAATAAGTAATTAGGAGGGGGAACGTGGGGTTTAGGGAACAATTAGGAGAAGCATGATCCAGTAATCTTCTTTCGCATTCACAAAGAGGATGAGGCCCGGGGGAAGGAAGAGAAGGAACGCGGGCTTCTTTCACTCACTTGAGTTTTGTTTTGGAGAGAGCATTGTGGAGCAGCAAAAGGCATAAGGGGAGTCGGAATGGAATGAATAAAGTAGTCTCCCCCGCCTTTCTCCGATTTGATAAAGGGTAGGGGGGCACGAACGGTATAAAAAGAAGGCAGGCTTAGTTCGACGTGGTCAGCAGTCCTATCTTCTAGAATAGAAGGATCGCTTCTGCTTGAACTCATGGGCAGCTGTGAAAAAGAAAGAGGAGACCTTCAATCAATGCTTTCGGGCGAAGTCCTTGTCACTGTGTAAAACTGGTACTTTCCTATAGTTGATCAAGGCTGCTTTCCTTTGCTAGTGAATCAAGATCTTTGGCTTGACCGTCTTACTATTCGGAGAATGGACTCTGTTAGGGGTGATCTCTTTCTATCTTAAGTCAGTCATTTCTACCGGCTCCGGGGAACTTCCTTTAGGAAGGAAAGCAAGTCCCATCGATTGAGCTGTTGATGGAATGAATGGAATAAGGGCTGCTTTCTGAACCTGGTCCAGGTCTTGGAATCGGGCTAGGAGCTGCTATTGAATTTGTTGATGGCGGTGTGATAATGCCAGTCGAAAGGGAAAGGCGATGACTATCAGTTCTTACTCTTTTTCCAAAGGTAGCTACTGACTTGAAGTCTTCTGTAAAGGAAGTTCCGTGACTTCCGGATTCAATTCTTTTGGGGCAGGCTCAAGGCCTTTAAAAGAGTCCGGAGTAGCAGAAAGAAAGAAATTCGAAGTAGTGAAAATCGAATGAAAAGTCTTACGCAAAGTTGCATTTAGATGGCTCTGTAGCCGTAGCCGGAGAAAGTCCTAATCAAAGCAGGCGAAGGCGCTGTTCTTGCTTTGGTTGACTCAGCTGTGATTTGATTGTTAACGTCTTTAAAGGGAGTGTCCCGAGGAGGGAGGTCTGGCGTAAGGAAGCAAGACTGAATATTTTCACAAGAAAGCTTTCCAACGCCAAAAAAGCATACAGGGTCTTCGGGATGCTAATGACGAGTGGCAGGTGGATCCAGAAAGGGGGGATGAACTCCCTCATAAGAGGTAATTCTTTAGTAGGTTTTCTTGCTCTAGTAGCAGTAGATAGAAAAGAAGAAGAAGCTTCAACAAGAGCTAGAGGCAATTCCTAAGCTAAGTAGGAGAGTCAGTTGCTTATGGTAGGGCTTGTAAGGAAATAAGATAAAGATTACCATAGAGCTAGCCGGGAGCCACTTTCTGAGGTAGAAGAAGCCGAAAGAAATGTAATCATCAGTCAATGAACCTGAATCAGTCAATTCCGAAGTAGGAAGTAGGGAAGGTAGCCAGTAAGCCGAGTGCTTCTTGCTTGAAAGGAAGCCAGGTTTAAGGGTAAACCTTAACCCCAAGCCATAATTCTTTAATCGGGAGGTAGGGAAGGGAGGCCAAGAACTACTGGTATTTTTAGAAAGCATTCCCGAT
>JBAMHZ010000067.1:935517-958864 GCA_037177395.1 Alpinia galanga
CAGGACCCCACTACTCGTCGTATTTGGTTTGGTATTGCTACCGCACATGACTTCGAGAGTCATGATGATATTACTGAAGAACGTCTTTATCAGAATATTTTTGCTTCTCACTTTGGTCAGTTAGCAATAATTTTTCTGTGGACGTCCGGAAATCTCTTTCATGTGGCTTGGCAAGGAAATTTTGAGTCATGGATACAAGACCCTTTACATGTAAGACCCATTGCTCATGCAATTTGGGATCCTCATTTTGGTCAACCGGCTGTGGAAGCTTTTACTCGAGGAGGTGCTACTGGTCCAGTGAATATCGCTTATTCCGGTGTTTATCAGTGGTGGTATACAATCGGATTACGCACTAATGAAGATCTTTATACTGGAGCTCTTTTTCTATTATTTCTTTCTGCTATATCCTTAATAGCGGGTTGGTTACACCTACAACCGAAATGGAAACCAAGTGTTTCGTGGTTCAAAAATGCAGAATCTCGTCTAAATCATCATTTGTCAGGACTTTTTGGAGTAAGTTCTTTGGCTTGGACAGGACATTTAGTTCATGTAGCTATTCCCGGATCCAGAGGACAGTACGTTAGATGGAATAATTTTTTAGACGTATTACCCCATCCTCAAGGGTTGGGACCACTTTTTACGGGTCAGTGGAATCTTTATGCCCAAAACCCTGATTCGAGTAGTCATTTATTTAGTACTTCCCAAGGGTCAGAATGGCAGGCATCAACTAATGAACAGAAGGAATGAACAAGAACCATGAACGACTATGGAAAGCAATGCCTAAGCCCCAAAAAAAAATGACACACTTTAGGGGTTTAGAGAGAAAGAAGCGATAGCGAGCTCCATCTCAAGTGAAAGTCAGAGAACGGGGAGCTCTCTTAGCTAACCGAAGAGGGCGGACCGCACTCGGGACTCGGTGCCTCTCCCCTTTCCGAACTCCCTCTTCTCAGTCCAGGCATGACTAGCGGGAGGAGAGGTGTACAGGGATGATCTTTGATTCTTGTCCCGGCAGTCCGAGCTAGGCGATCTCTTTTCACTGCTCAAAATCCTTCAGCACCTTTGCTCTCGGTTGAGACTCGATATGGTATGCTCATGCCCTTCCGAGACTCCATATCGTACTGCTACCCTGTCCTTCCCATCTGCTAAACGGATCTACGGGTCTCAAATTCAATAGTCGGCTCGCTTCACTTATCTTAGTTGCCTTTCCTCTCCTATCCCATCTCATAGTCACTCTTGTTCGCTGACCATCTTTCATCGACACCAAATTCTCTAACTTCTATCTCAATTCTTTGATAGCGTAGCAGTGGAATATGAAAAGATAGCGTAGCAGTGGAATGAATGAGCTGAGGCCAGGGACGGTGCCTGTGACGGGAACCCCTCTTTCTCTCGCTCAAGTGCTGCTCTGTTCCGCACCTACTCATTAGTCTACCTCTGTTCCGCACCTACTCGCTGGTCCGATCGAATGGAAAGCTAGCGACCTCCAGCTTAATCGAATTCCGCATTAGCCGGTTCGCTGGCTACAATAAAATGGTTCGCTGGTTAACGAGGAATGTCTAGGAAAGCTAACGAGGAATTTAGGTAGGGAATGGAAAGCTGGCCACCGAAAGCATGGATCCATTATGAAGCGTCCTTCATGGAACTTGCTCTCGGCTCTTATATGATTAAATCAGTCCGCTCTTATATGATTTTAAGAGATTAGGATTAGGCGGGAGCGAGCTGTAGTAGAACGGGCGACAGACTAATGATGCGCAGCGTTGCTTATAACCTGCGAAGCTACATGCCTACATGCGGCAGCGAGACTGTAGAGAGCCCTCATTTATATAAAGATAGCAAGAGACAAAGACTCACCCTACCGAGACTCTGCACCTTTCATTTGACCAGAGAGCCTACCAACGGAAGGGACAACCTATCAAGCGAACGAGAGCCAGACGCAGATAAGGCCTCCATTCCTTTTTGAGATAGCGAGATAGCGGATAGCGAGATAGCAAAATTAATGCTTGCCTATTCCCCCTAACCGAGCCAGTCAACGATGACCGGATAAGAGACCGCCTACGGTTACTACGCTTCCTACCGACTGGGGACAGATGAATCCTAGTAAGTTGTCACTGCTGATAGTGACCGGGCCCATGTCACTGGTTACTAATTAATGAGAGGACCGAGCGAGAGCCACAAAAGAGTGGGTGACTGACTAATGAGAGGACCGAGCGAGAGCCACAGAAGAGTTCAAGTTAACAGGCTCTGAGTGATGGCTTCTTCCCAGTGAGTGGAAGAGACTCGGCTCCGAAACTCCCAGGCTGCGAGAGAAAGAGCTGACCGGCGAAGATAGATCAGAGTCAGTCTGGCCCGGTGACCCGGCTATGGAAGATATCTAATTGACTGATCGACCTGTCGCAAAGAAAGAACACGAGTCACGTGTCACCAGCTCGTCCTGAGAAGATTGAATGAGAGCAAAGGCTGCTGAAACTCAAGCGAGAGAAAGAGCAGAGGATCGCCTACGAACCAGTGCCCAGCCCAGAGGACGGGATAGATGGGGAGTTCTAGTCAATGATCGGCCAGTCCTGGGATGAAAGATAAGATCGAAAGTTGCGCAGCCGACGAAGAAGAAAAGTTGCGCTGCCGTCCTATCGAAGCGAAATGAAATGATCAGCTGGAGTGCCTGGGACCTCTTGATGGGATCCCGCCTCTCATGTGGTAGACGCTACGCACCTATAGCGATTCCTCCTATACCGGGAGGGCTCCTTGTACTCGTACAGAACGCCTCAAGCCCCGGTCCATTCTGATAAGCTTCCTTCTATTTTGAACCGCTCCGCTTCTTTCTTACTCATTCTCCGGAATTCGTCTAGGTAGGGATCTGACTTCTGTCTGCCTTCCCTTCTGAGCCTAACCTTCCTATCTGTCCCGATCACTGGAATGAACGAAAGAGAGACAGTGGGTCCCGTAAGAGTGAGAATGTATGCTCTCTATCGAAAGAGTGAATGTACCATTGGAGACCTTACTTCTCATAACGATAATCTCTGGTCTCGGCCTCCGCCCATGTGAACCGGCGCTATCTTATCACATTCACAGGTTCCTTCCTTCGCCACGTCTGCCATCGTCCCGGACTCTCAATTTAAGTGAGACTGATTCCTTTGGCTTGTCTGCTCGGCCATTCCCTTGCCAGAGGGATTGAAATTGACCCTGAGCCCGCCTCCCTAGCCCTAGCCGAAAGACTTGAGACCTAATTTACTTCATCTTCATGTTTACTTGAAAGGGGCAAGAGATAAGAAGAGAAAGTCCAGAGGGATAGCTAAGAGTGGATGGCACACGTCGCTTCGCTCGTCCAAAGCACTATCTCCCAGACTGACTTTAGATTAAGAGCGACCCTTATCATTTGGTCTAGTTCCCTCAAGTATTCTTCCTTGGGCCTTCTCTTTAGTTCCCCTCGAGTCTGAGGAGGCTATTAACGGATTAGGCACCTAAGATAGCTTTATCCGAACTCAAAAGAATATTATCTGGACTCGTACTATAAACTTATAGTTGCTGGTGCCAAGACGAGTGAATCCGAGTTAACTTAACACCTTTTTCTTCAACTAATGTTCGCGAAAGGGACGTACGAGCATCGCGACGTGAGTTCTATTCAAAACTACGAAAGATCTTTCCATTCACGATCATGAAGCGGAGCAATTGGAGACTATCCATTCTTCACTACGAAAGATCGCAACACTATAATCCGTCACGTGAGTTCGTGCCTTTGCCCCGACCGTCGCCCCCGTCGTTATCACTCTTACCTTCCATTCACTCCCCGTCACTTCGTTCGGCCTAAAATAAGTGTGTCTCGTCCCTTCCACCGCGTCTAACTCACTCGCCCCTTCCATTGTATACTATCCGATCTTTTGGCCATGAACGACCTGTTGCTGAGAGTTCATAGCTATCGGCGCAATGCCATACACACTAATAAATCAGACAGGAAAGAAAAAGGAAGGAGACCCGGACACAATAACCAATTGAAAACCAATAACCAATGAAAATGAAACTACTCAATTTCAAATACCAAATACTTACAGTCTTAAGTAAATTAGACAAGTCTTAAGTCAATTCTAAATTATAAAAGTTTGAAGCCAAGGAGTTAGTACTCATAAAAGTTTGAAGCCAAGGAGTTAGTACTTATAACTAATCTAGAGAGTACGTCAGATAGTCAGTCAGAGTTAAAGAGAAGTACGAGAGGAAGTCAAGGAGGTTCTTTGAATGAGAATACGCGCTCCAGTTCAAGGCTCATAACCTTGCTACATGCCTCAAACTACTATTCCAAGAGTGAGGATAAATAGGTCTGAGTGTGATCCTGCCTTTGAGAACTATCTTATATTCAAAATTCACTTTAATTTATTGACTTTGACTGACGAATCAAGAAAGGGTAAAGGGTCGCATCGGTAAAGATAGCTGTTCAGGACAAGTGGCATCCATATCTGCTATATGCTGAACACATGCATCAACTTTACTTGACTTTCCTTAAGTCTTCTATTAAGAGTCCCTTGAAAGCTCAGCCTTATGAACTTTATAGCTCTGGCAGCCTAAGATCTGGAATTCAAGCTCAACTTATTCTTTATTATAGTGAACTCAAGTTCTTTATATCAGATAGAAGAGAAAAAAGATAAGTTAAAGTCTCTACTATGCTATATGCTTAACACATGCCCTCGCGCAGAAGCCAAGGAAAAAATAAGTATCTGCTATATGCTTAACACATGCCCTCTTACGCTCAGTTGCGGGCATTTGCTTAAGTGAGCTCCCTTACGAGTCTAGATTTTGTTAAAGTAATTTTTCCCGTCCCGACCTCACCGATGGACCAAAAGAAACTCCAATTCACGTCTCTATCGCTCGTACCTTACGCTTATGCTCGAGCACTCGTTATTCAAAGTGCCTTTTAGTCGAGCGGATAATAAGATTCTCAGAAGTGTTCCTCTCCAGAACCATCACTCTATAGTCATAGGGCAGCAGAAGAACGGTCCCGGGCTGCCTCGTCGGGACGCTCAGAAAGAGGACAGTCCATTTCCCAAGGTACGAGCATCGCGACGTGTAGACGGGGCGACGTGTAGACGGGGCGGAGTCTCACTCATAAAACCAGAAAACCAATCGGACTCCGAGGGCTGAAAATAAACTCTTCACGGAAGCAGAGACGGCAGGTCCACTACGACAAGGCAAATGGTAGGTCAATTGGGACTGGGGTGAGTCGTAGAGAATGGATCGAGGAAGGAGAAAAGCAAACGAAAACAAAAGAAAAAGAGTGAGGAACGACTGAACTTTCTTTGGATAAAAGGAGTCGAGTGGGGAATGAAAAGAAAAACATTTGAATAGTTTAATCGCTTGGCCAGGGAAGATCCGATCGTAAGGGTAGGGATAGGGATAGATCTTTCTACGTTTCTGTTTTGAATCAGGCCCCGAAATATAACTAGTCTGCCCCAAAGGCAATTTAGACTCCTGTAATTTACGACTCAATATTCAGTTCGCCATTCAGATATTCGACTGTTGCTGCGAATGATAATGACGCCATCGCCAAAGTCAAGGTTAGGCCGGTATGGACTTCTATTTAGTTTGAGAAGGGGGGATGGGAACTCGGACGAGAAGGTGGAGGCGGGGTTGTCAACCCATTTCCTTGCAAGCAAGCCCGGAATAAGAAAGCATCGTTTCAATATCAAACCTGTTCTATTGTTCTATCGGGAAGTCAGAGTCCTCCCAAAGGTCGTGACCAGCAAATAAGTAAGCCGGGATCAGTCTCTTTCAAGGTACGAGCGATAGCGACGTGGAAGAATGATTCCATAATCATAGGAATCCGCTTTCTTATTATCTATCCTATCTATATACGCACATTTCAGATAACAAATAGCAGTAGCTATAGATATCAGCACATGTGGCTAAGCCATTCTTATGCTACAAGAGACAAAGTACATCCAACAAGCAATGGTACAAGACATACATTATTCTGAGCCTTCCAAGAGGGGCAATCTCAGGATAACTGCTTTTCCTCCGTTGAGCCTGCTCCGTTTCGGTCCTGCCTTCTTCGGATGGCTCAGCGGGCGAGAGCCCTATCCTGGTCCTCTTGTTCGCGAAGACCCCTCCTCAAAACCTCCAGCTCTTCAAACATATCATGAATGACCTGCTCTTCAAGTATCAAGTTCCGTCTCCGGTCGCCTACTTTATTCTCTTGGCTCTCAACTGCCTATTGAACACTGGAGAGAAGACTCAGGGAATCCCTCATGCGATAACTCACACTTTGTTGCTCAGCGGCATCCAGTTCCAGCTACTCCTTTAGGCGGGATATCTCCGATTCAAGTTATCGCCGCCGGAACAGCCAACTTCCCTTCGCTGGTGTCGTTGCACGAAAGCCCATATCCGTTGGATGATAGACATCCACGGCTCCCTCGGGAAGCCTGCAGATAGGTTTAATTGGCGAATGATTCTCCTCAGTGCGGCCGGTAGGTCTGGCCGCCGCCAGATGAGGTCATCCACAAAGTCAGGGCCATCTCATTGAAGGGACACTGATATTCAGGGTCATCCTTGGGCCAATCCACTCTGAGGGGTGACTCCCCCACTCCTTCAGAAGATTCAGGCAGTTCTCATAATGTAGGTCGCCGGACGGGGCCGGGTGCCTCTTGTTCTTCTCTTTCTTCTCTCATAGCCGAGATCGCGGCCTCAGTGCTTCCAGACATTAATGCCAGAGTAGTTGCAGACTGCAGCTCCGCCTCTGTAGGATGAGCAGTGATTTTTTGAACAGCACTTGGAGATGTGGTACCAGCAGGAGTTGAGTTCTCTCTCTCTACCCAGCCACTGGAGTCAATAAAGGCATGATATCACCATCCGCTGCAAGCACCGTGGCGGATGGTGCTCGACTTGTAGTGTAGCTTTGGCCTCTTCTGTTGCATCTCCAGCCGGCCTAGCTGCAGTAGTTGTCTTGGCTTTAAGAGAAGCCTGAGCAAAGAGCTCGTTCTGAGATGGTATTCCATTCTTCTCACCAGCATGTGAAGTACCATTCGCACCCAAAGAGAAGGAAGGGGTCGCAAATAAGTAAATAACTAAAGTCAGTCTGTTATTTAGTTCTTTGTTTATTACACCCCTAGAATATATATACAGTGCCATGTTAGACCTTAAGCTGCGACAGCGACGTGGCCATATGACTGACTTTTTTTCCGGAGGGGCTTTCTTTCAGGCCTCCCTATAGAAGGAGTAGAGGGAGAAATAGGGTAGAGCGATTGTTGGAAAACGAAAGTTGTTTTGTTTATTGGTCAGCAGTTGAGGCTACCGAGAAAGAAAAGAGATGGAAAGAGTGAATGGCTATGAATAAGCAACAGTCTAATATGGAAGGGCCGAGTGAGAACGACGGGGCGACGTGGCTATCGTCCATTCACGACTATCCGATGTGAATGGTTAGAGTCCATTCACGACTGCTGCTGCTGCTCAACACCTTAAGTCCGATCTGGTTATATGCCATGAAGAGATAACACGTTGGGTAGCATTTAAGTCATTCTGAACTCCCTTGAAAGGAAAGCAGTCTCTCGCTTTGAAGATTCTGGGTAGACTGAAACTGAAGAAAAAGCGAATCGTACAAGCTACTACATCCTACATCTCATAAAGCAATGAGGCTAAGTGAACTCACTTCACTTTTTTGAGCTTTCGGGATGAACTCACCCTAAGGCAAAAAGGTAAGGGACGACTGAACAGGAGTCTATTCTATTTACCATAAAGAGAAAGCACAAACATTTACATACAGGTCATTCTGCCTTACACCTTCTGCTTGCTTGGCTACATCCGATTAGGTCACGAACTTCCTTCACTTAAGAGAGAGAGCGGCCTTCTTTGATTTGCTGACAGTTGCTTCTAACGCGTGAATGGCATGACGCCTAAAACCACTATATATGCCATGAAGATCAAAGACTGACTTCGGGTTCGGAAAGGGGCAACAACTAATGAACTCTGAAAGAATGAACTTAAAGCATTCAGAGCTACGCCTCATTTACTCTTCATCTTAATATATGTGCCGTGGTGCCTACCTTGAAACTCTATCTCTTTCCTCTTAGTACTTTCGGTCGGGGGTCCCCGCTTATAAATGAAAGTAGTCCCGAACCTGACTCGAACTCTAATGCTGCAGCAGTTGGATTCCTTTCATGGGAGCGTCAGAGACAATTCAATTAGACCCTCCCGGATATGAATATGCTGCTGTTCGGGGTTAAAGTGAATTATTTTGGATAAGTCATTTAATTGGACGACTGAAGATAAGTCATTTAATTAAGTAACTCCACCCGCGGGAAAGGAAAGAGAAGCGGAAACAGGATCAATATCAATTGGAACTTACACAAGCGAGAAAAGATCTGTTGAAAGTGATCAGTCAATTCCATTCCCACCGGCAGGGTTCGGGTATAACATCTTTTGAGGTGGAAGTCCGGGGCAGCCCTATTACGTTAGAGTGAAGGGCCCAAAGCCATTCGCGAATGATAATGACGCCCTTAAGTTAATGGCATGGAAGGAGAGCCGCCGCTAGCTCTTAAGTAGTCAAGTCCTGGAGCTCAATAGAAGAGAAAACTAAAGCAGATACGTGATGCTTAACACATGCAAGTCGCACTGCACTCTCTACAGGTCACCCGCTAAAAAGAAAGAAAAAGAAAGAACGGGGCACCAGCGTTCAATCAATAAGAAGGTCACAAACGTTCAATCAAAAGAAAAAGAAGAGAAGGGCTGCAGCTTAACAATATGTAAGTGCGTGCTGAAGGAGTCCGGTTCTTGCAAATAAAGTCCGGGTGCAGAGCCTTTCACTCAATCTCTCTACAGGGGATAAGGATAACACGGGCACCAACTGATAAATATGAAATTAGTGCTGATCAAGCGTACACCATTCACTCGGAGGCAAAGAAGTATGATTTTCCTGTAGCTCTCCACGTCGCCCCCGTCTCTACGTCGTAACGTCTCAACGTCGCTCTCGCTCGTTCCTTGACTTCGCGCCTGCAATTCTCTAGTTTGGCCATGAGAATGAACATTCTATCAGCCGAGAAGGGCTAAGAGCGAGGAGTGGTCCGCTTGAAGCAAGCATCTTACCAAACCAATTCGTAGAAGAAAGCTTCACTAATTCCTAGCCAGACTTGGATTTAAGAATCTGTCCCAATCCCCCTCTCATTTGAGTCCAGCGGTGGCATCACGGAAAAAAGCCAACCCATTACAACTTATACTTTCGGTCGATCTCTGTAAGGGCCGAGCGGCGAAGTTCGGCCAATCCATCCTATCCCGGATTCCGAATTGAAGCCCAAAAGGTTTAGCATTAGCAGGTCAAGCGCGACAACGGCATCAGTCGCTACCCGTTTCCACGTCGCAGTAGGTATCGAAAGCACTATCTCCCTTCCTTACGTCAGCCCTCCGTCCCATAATACTGTATTTAGATTAAGGGCGACTGGTCGATTTTCATTCACGACTATTATTATCTTTTGCAAGTCCATTCAGATATTCGACTGTTGCTGGGATCGACCTAAAGGGAGAAAGGAGTATAAATGGTCTTTCCCCAAATAAATTCCCATTTACGACTAGACTATATTATATTAAGTTGGAGCCTTGAACAACATCTATTGTAATGAGTCCCGAGCCCGAGGTAGGCCTGCTCTAGCTTCTGAACCCTAACCTAAGGTCGAGCCAGAAAGAATGTATGTAATATCCGCGTCGTTATAATATAATTATAACCCGTCGTTGCCTCGGGCCTTTCGTCTTTCTTTTTATAACTCGTACCTTTCGTCTTTCTTTTCCTAATCCTATGTTTGAGGAGGAAAAGCTTAAACCCGGTGTGAGCTAACCTGAAGCTGCAAATCCGAGCTGCAAAGCAAACGAAAACTCCGGATAGGAGCCAGCAGCTTAATGGTTTCCGAACGCATATAAAACCTTCTTTCCTAGAACAAGAACCATGGAATCTCTTTCAAGATCTCAGAACTTTGGCTCGTACGTTGGTGGAGCTACTTTCGCGTATTTGAGTTCTTCTCCTTCACTCGGACCCATCATTAAGTCTCTTGGGGACCTGGTCTTATTAGTTTAAACTCCCGAGCCCGAGTTAGTATAAGCAGTTGGATCCCGTGCCCTTATGATAACTTCTGGTGCTACGCCTGCCTAAGCAACTGTGAATGGCATAGCTTCAGCCGCCGGGTTCGGGATGCCATGTTAGCCGCTTAATGGGTTTGGTTGAACCGACCGACCTTTCGTTAAGGAGTTCTTTCCCATCATTCTTGGGTGAGCCCTCAGCTTTAAAAGAGTTATTGTCACTCCACGTCGCTATCGCAATTACTCTCTCTTTTTAAGTAACGCTCTCGCTCAAATACGTTGCTTATTATATTATTAGTTCGCTCTCGCTCGTATTAAATATCAAAGTGTAGTTCACTATCGCTCGTCCCTCTACCGCGCCTCTTGAATCGCTGGATCAAGCTTAGAAGAAGGCCTTTCTCCAAATAGAGCGGATGGGGCCTTGATCGAATGGCCCTAGGAGGTTCACCAAGCAGCACAGACAATAACATTCTATTAAAATATGAAATAAGAGAACTCGCTCGCTATTGAGATCTACGATCCGGATCCACCCGATGAAGAGTCCTTCTGTCTCGTCGAATTTAATCGAATAAGACAGGTGCAAAGGAAAGCTCGTCCAAAGCACTATCTCCCAGACTGACTTTATTATTTACTTATTTGCGACCAGTCGAGCCCGTCTCAACGTCGCAGTCGCTCGTCCCTTCCTTTATTTCACTTTGCTGCCTGATCTGGTCTACTACTTGTTAGGAGCTAGCCGACTCACTTAAACTACCCTTGCCTTTGGAACGCTACTCCTTAGAAAGTATAAGAGGTCGCACCGCTCCCTGGGCTCCTGAAACATATTATGAACCGAGCTACGGATTAGAACAAGTATGGAAAAGCAGCTTCAGGCGCTAGTAAGACTCTAATTAGAAAAGAAAAGGGGCTCACATAGAACAGCGCAGAGTCAATTGGGACCGTGACTGACCAAAGAGTTCATGGTACACATTCACAACCTCTCCACTTGGCTTGGTAAGTTTAATACTCAGTTAATGGTCCCAGAAGAGAGTACCCGTAGCAAACCTCATAAAATTGCTTTTTCGGCTGCTGATCGGAAGCCCAGCCCTCTATGTGAGAGAGGCTCACGGAAGTGGGAAAGTATGCGTACGGTAGGCATGGGGCTGAGAAGCGCACGAAGGGCAAGTGAGTCTTAACCCAACCTCATCAGAGGCCCCCCAACTCTTCGATATCCAGCTCGCTCTATTAAGCCTCACAAGTCAGAATCCGCTCTTAAAGACTTGAATGCTAAACTATAGGTCCCATTATTATAATATAAGAGATATGAACGGAGCCCTTTTCCTTAAACTAGCTTACTGAAGTAAGGTGCTCTCACTCAGGCAAAGAGATCCGGCACCGCTTAATTTAATAAGATTTTATATAGAAATAGCACATCCCAGTGAGTTACATTTTCAAAGGTTAGTGGAAGTCTCGTAGTTCGCTTTCAACTGCTGGTACCTTCGATAATCCAAGCTCACCGCGCTTTGAATACATTCGTCCAATCCCCTCCACGGGCCTCCTCTCCACTCATCGGTCCAGCTCACTCGAATGCCCATAAGAAGCAGAAGTGGCAAAAGAGCTATCAGTACTAAAGAAGAGATTGAGCTATCACACATTTCCATAAAGATTCTCAAGCTATCCAAGACTCTCTCTAAAAGGTGTCTCCACTGGTAGTTTGAAGAGGTAGCTAAGTGAGGGGGGAGCAACTTTCCTCTCGAGAGTCCGGAAGAAGCAAAGTGTTCGCTAGCTCCTGGAACGAGCCCTAGAAGAACTCAATCCCTTTACGACTCGAATCACTGTACTATTAAGAGGGGGCCGGACAATCCAACTAAGAAATTGATTAATGACTACCTAGCCTGACTTCATCTCTACCTTCTTACTTAATTTCCCCGATTGCTGTTGGAATTGCATGCTTGGCTTTCTTTCAATATGTATTCGTTCGCTCGGGGGTAGAGTCACAATTCCCGTTCCCTTCCTTCTTCTTTTTAATGTAAGTATAGCTCGATGGGTAAGACTGAAGAACCATGGTGGTGTGCGGAAGCAACTGGAGAGCCATTTTCTGCTCGAGGATATGATGGTTTGACCGGGTCGGGTAGATTCACCAACACAAGAAGATGAGCAGGAAAGAGAACTCGCACTCGAGGCCTTCAGGCTACTTTTTTTTCATTATAAAGCCTGGTGGCTCTTGGGAAACGATTTACCTAAGAAGGACAGGACTAAGCAGAGCTTCCACCCCCCTCTGATTCTGGAATGGTCTAAGTGAGTCCCCTTCTATGGCTATTCTCTCATAATCTTGTCATGAAAGTCATTGGTGGTGAAGGCTTGGCGCTGCCGATAAGTCATTGGATGGTGAGAGTGTCTTCCAAGAGTGAATGAAATCCACATTAGAACAGTGGAAAGAGGAAGGCCCCTCCTCTTCGGGGAAGCGCTACGCACCCGGAAGTCGGAAAGCCTCTCTCATTAGAGACTCTCTCGCTGTCCCTATTTCCAATATCAGAAGGATGGGGCGGATCTCACTCTTTGCCTTTATTTGGAACTCGGCTTGTGCGTTTGAAGTCCACTCAATATTTTATCCGTACTTCCTCCGTTTTATGGATACTCCTCGGAAGGCAGTCTTCTTGATCATATCTCTCACCTTTCCTTATCACTCTTTTCCCGTAGGTCTGGTCTGATTGCTATACCGGGAAGCATGCATTCATTTCTTTAAGTCCATGAAGATACCCGCGAGGTCAGATCTGCTCTCCGGGGATCTCCTTTCTCTTTGGGGGAGTTTTCTCTGGCTCACTCAGTAGAGGGGAAAGATTGAACTCACTAAGCGTAGCCCCTTGTGCTACTGGGACTTATGAAAAAGCAGCTGCCAGTTCAGTAAAAGAAAAGAGTCAGCCTGCATCTTCGAGCTCTTGGGTCGGAGAGATGGATCGCAAACCCACTACTCGCTTCGGGAAGAGCGTACCAGAGTTTGTGGATAGAGAGAAGATGGGTAGAAAGAAGACTGCTTTTCTCACTTACCTCTAGCTGGGCAGAGAGGAGTGCTTGCGGCCAGGTGGGGAGAAAGAGAAGCAAGAAGAGAAGTCAAGCTCATAGTAAAGTAAATGGAGTGACTGATTGGACTGTCGGGAGTGATGCAAGTGAGTGCAGACAGATTGAGTGACTGATCTGGCGAGCTACACACACTACTGAAAAGGCAGGGCCCTAGGCCCACTTCACACTCCTCTCACTACCTCTCCCTAGAACCAAACCGAGATCAAGGTAGCCTCCTGAGTCCCCGGAATGATGATCAGTGTGCGTACGGGAGACTGTCTTTAAGAAGCGGTTTCAGATCAAGATTATGGTTCACCTCACACCTAGTATGAGTGTACCGCTTCAGTTAGTGATGGAGAGGTTGAAGAAAAGGAACTCCTTCGCGGAAGCTGTCTCGTCCATATCGGGAAAGCGCATTACAAGTAGTCTTCGCACTTGAATCAGATGAAGAAAAAGGGCCCTTCACTTCTGGATTCTGTAAGCTCTCGTCTCGGCTCACTCCTTCTTCAAGCCATTCGATTCTTCTTATTGCAGAGAAGAGACTGAAAGAGCCCTGTGGACAAAGGAAAGTGTAAGATTGTCAAAGGGAAGCAAAGCCTGATTGGAATGGTGGATTCACGCACCCTGCCCTCTCTCCCCTCAGAAAGAGAATGAGAACCTATATTTGGCCAACTCCTTCTTTACGGGTCGACTCTCTCTTTTCATATTTGAAGATGGCATGAAGATAGACATCGTCAAGGGACTTTGACTGATTATTCTCAAAGGTAGACGCTTCAGGTAATGTTGAATACTCTCAGTGCCCTTGCGCCCGGACAAGGATAGCTCACAAGAGGGAACAGCTAGTATCGCACTCCTCAACCTAGGAGAACACGAACTCGGTAGGTCGCCCTTTGACCTCAAACCCTATGATCCATACCTATCAGCGGCATTGAGGCTTGAAAGGGGAAGCCGAAACCTTTCTTTGAATCCTCCGACTGAGTCAGCAAGAAAGAGGAAAGGAACTAGGCCTGCCTGGATGCTCTGGTACTAGGATGATTAATTCCAGGTTCAACAGAAGATGAGGAGCGATAAGAGACCCGTGACGCATAGACCCGTGACGCAGAAAAGTGAAATCCAGCTTAAGTAACATTATAGTTATAGGTATACCATATAAAGGAAAACAGGTAAAGTAGACAAATATAGAAAAGTGACTGAGAAGGGAGAAAGCTACCTTACTAATAAGGGAGAAAAGAAAGAGGGCACTTGTCTTGTAGTAAGCAACAGAGGAAGGTAACAGAAGAGCGAAAGAGAGCCAATGCCAAATAGTAACAGCTAGCAGAGGAAGGTAGCAGAACGAAAGAGAGCAAAGCCATAGCAATAGCAATAGGAACAGATGACATGCCAGGAAGGAGAGCGAAAGGAACAGATGACATGCCAGGAAAGCGAATCCATAGGACCATATGACAGAGTACTCACTTTAGAGACAGAGACAGACTGAAGAGCTGCTGACAGAGTACTCACTTTAGAGACAGAGACAGACTAAAGCAGGTAGAGATAGAGAGCAAGAAAGGAAAGCATAACGAATGTAGGGGCTTAAAAGCGGGAGCTAAAAAGCATAACGAATGTAGGGACCTCAAACAGAGAGGGATATATAAAGAGCGTCAAAGAACAAGGATACATTAAAATCAAATCAAAAGAACCACTACTAGACTACTAGCATAGTAAGGTAAGGACTGTCCTCACAGAATAAATAAACAAGAGAGAAAGAAGTACAATCTGTTAAAAAACAAGGAGGTTGCCCAAGACCCACACCTGATTAAAAGATAAAGGGGTATAAAAAGGAGTCTAAAAAGGAGGTTGCCCAAGACACCTACCTGATTAAAAGATAAAAGGGGTATAGAGAAGGAAGAACAAGCTATAGCACTCTCAAGAGCTATAGCAATCTCAAGGGAAGCCACAACGCAACGATAGAGAGAGAATAGAATGAACGAACACGAACAGGCGAAAGAAAGCCAAAAACAGAGAAAGCCTGGAAAGACATAGGGAAAGCCAGGCACACTCATGTAATAAGGTACGAAGTAGAAGTGAGTTTAAGAACTAGACCAGGATAGTACAGAGGAATAGACTAAGGGTTGAGAGGCACTACAGTAGAATAGTAGAATGAAGAGTGACGATAAAAAAGATAAGTAAAAGCAATACAAATAGTGAAAGCTTGAGAAGAGAAGAGGAAGATCACTCCTCATAAGAGAAGAGTAGGAAGATAGGAAAGGAGTAGGAAGATAGGAAAGGAAAGGCTAAGGATTAGAACAGTCCGTGGGACAGAAGAAGGGAGATAGGATGCCAGTGATAGGATAGAGATAGAGTAGGATGCGGGTGATAGAGATAGAGTCACCACTAGAAAAAAAGTATAAGTATAAGGGGATCAGCGCCCCCCTTATTACCTCAAAAGGAACCCTCAGGAAAGGGGTTCAAGGATAGGTACCGAGATCGAGATAGCTGCTCGAGCAAGACATTACTAGCTTGACCCTTAGTTAGCGGCTCGAACAAGACAATACATTACTAGCTTGACCCGTAGTTAATACATTAACATGACTTGCTTGCTGGACCTGTAGTTAATACATGAACAGGACACTTGCCCCTTCCCTTAGTTAATACATACATGAAACAAAGAGAGAAAGGACAGGTATAGAGAAAGAAAATAAGAGACGCAAAGAGACCAGCTAAGATACCAGCTAAGATACCGGTATCAGAGAGAAGATAGAGACGCAAAGAGAACAACGAGCGGGATTAGAGTTAGAGACAGACAACAAGCGGGGGAGACGAAACTCAGATAGACTCATAGATAGACTCATAGAGGCGGAAGGGAGACTCATAGATAGAAAGAATAGACTCATAGAGGAGTAGGAGTGACTAGATTAGTAGAGGAGAGAATAAACTCATTGATAAGTATCCGTTTTCGAGGATACCAGTATACACGAATAAACTCATTGAACTTCAAAAAGTACTAAGAATAAGAAAGAAAGGGAGATTGACAAGTGTTTCATTCAAACACTATCCTTTAGAATTGAAACAGATAGTGAGAGAGAACAGAAAAGTGCTCATTCCTTGAGAAACAGATAGTGAGAGAGAACAGAAAAGTGCTATTCACATAGAACAGCAGTGCTAATTACATGGAAACAGTGCTATTCACATAGAATGATGAACAAGTAAACTCATGTATGGTATGAGGAAGCAGTACAAGCAGTACAATTATGGAAGCTATAAGCAATACAATTAATATATATTAATAAATATGAAAGCAATGCAATTAATAAATAGGGGCTATAAACAAGCCAATTGGGCTATATATAAACAATACAATTTGAGGGCGGGACGCACTTTAGGCAATTTGAAAAGGGATATAAGCAATACAATTGGAGGGAATTTAGCACTTTTGGTAAAAGAAGGGATTCAGTTAAAGAAAGTAGAAAGGATTCAGTTATTAAAGTCAAACTAGAGAGAGGGAGGGATTCAGTTAAAGATTCATTTGGGTACTGGACTGTAGGGGTCAAACTATTACATATATGAGTTATGGCTCTTTATTCCCTAAAGCAAAAAAAAGGGGTTGAACTCAATTCATTCCATATGAGATGAGTTAAGGCTCAATTCATTCCATATGAGCTCCATAAATTAGATATTGAATAGCGATAGAGCCTTACAGTTAATATAATAACGAGAGCCTCACAGTTAATTGATATAGCTACAGTTAATTGCTCTGAATTGCGTTACAGCTCACAATAGCTCATTGACAGCTGCTCCTCAGGATATATTGAAATAGCATTCCAGCTCAATTCATTCCATATAAAATAGGTATTGCGATAGCCTTACTGCTATCCTCTGTTGTTACTTTAGAGTTACTAGGAACATAAGATATGGAACCAGAGGACATAACATAAATCCATCCATAAGATAATAGAGAATACTAGGATTAGGATAGGATAGAAAGTACCATAGGGAGATAATATAGAGGCTACCATAGTGCACTACATAGGGGATATGATAGTTAACCACATAGGAGAGAGATGATAGATATAGAGGCTACCAGATGATATAGAGGCTACCATAGTGCACTACAAGGTTTGATTTGAAAGGAGTAGAGCAGAATATACACCTGGAAGTTAGTTAGGTATAGATAAAGACTATCTTATGCACCAGGAAGTCAGTTAGGTATAGAAATAGTTATAACCTTGAGTCAGAATTGATTTAAGGTAAATTACGCCACAGGATAACTATAATATAGAGAAAGAATAGACTTAGAGAAAGAAAAGGAATAAGAAGGAATAAGAATAGGAGCTTTCACCAGAATAGGAATAGGAATAGAGTAAGGGACTTAAAGCATAGCTAATTCAAAGTGCAAAAAAGTAGAAAGAGAAGCAGAACAGAGCAGAACAGATACTGCAATGAGAGAACAGAACAGATAGAGAAAGTAGATACTGCAATGAATTACTATGAAAAAGGATCTGTCATTGGTATGCCTCGAAAAAAGGATCTGTCATTGGTCTAATGCTATGCCTCGAATGGGATGACTCTAAAGATGAAAGAGAAAAGGTACAATTAAAGTGGGGAAGTCCAAAGGGTCAAACTAAGGTAGGAAATAGGAGTAGGAGGGTACAATTAAAGTAGGAGTAGCAGTTCAGTAGGGTATGACAAGTGTAGCTAGGGGTTGAACTCAATTAAATGCCATATATAGAATGGCGTTACTGCTTCTTGGTACAGCTGGTGTTCTTCCTCAAATCTTACCTAAACGGCAGAGCGCTTCTTTAACCTTGCGTTTAGCTGCAGATGATAGAGACTCTGACGTACCCGCATGTGTGCGCGCCTCTTCTCTTTTGGGATACGAGTCGCACCTCCGCGGGATGAGAGATAGTGATTCTCCAACTTCTATCCATAATCACTACTATTCTCTATTCCCATGATATGCGCCACTCCCACGACTAGGGGATCACTCTCTCACCTGATCGTGAATGGACTGACGATATAGACTCTTTAGCCGCGGGACTCAAGGGACTCAAATATTCCTAACGGAATTGATTGAGCTAGTTTAATGAATGTCTTATTCCTCATTGGAACCTCAAGGGACTCCGTTAGGATGAGATGAGCCTAAGATCTATTACCTTTACTGTTAGGCATTGATTCCTCAAATGTTCCCTATAGGTGGAGCTGAGCATTCAATGAGTTTACTATTGGAAGAGCATCAAATTAGTTGAACAGAAGAGATGACAAAAAGAAGATAAGTCATGCCTAGAAAAAGAGATGAAAAGAGGCAAGCAAAGTAATGACTAGAAGAGATTAGTTCCTAGGCGTTACTCCAATGCCGATCACCCATTCGGAGAAGTAGTATTGAAGAGAAGTACTCGGCAAAGAGGGATGAAGAGCACAACAAAGAGAGAGAGGGGTAAGGGATATACAACAAGGAATATACAACAAGGAATTGAGGGGTCAAGGTTTGTTTGTTGATTAACCTTGGTGTTCTGGAATTATAAGGAGAACTTGTTCGGTAAGGCATTTAGGATGGAAAAAAAGGGGGAAGGGAGAGAGAGGGGTAAAGTAAGGGATCTGATGGCTTCGATCTTATTATTGGCTGATAGCATTTCATTGGTAAAGGGATTTAATTCACCCTCCCGTTCCCGTTCGAGTCACAGTTAGAGTGACGAACGCATCCAGTTAACAGTGAGTTGGCATTTAGCTTCCCGTTCGAGTGAGACCGTTAGGAACCGTTCGAGTTCGAGTGATACCGTAACGAACGCATACCAGTGAGACCTTATAGTTAACCTTACGTGAACTAGTTAGGAACGCATACCAGTGATAGTGATACCGTTATATTGACTCTTTCGCCTTCCCGTTCGAGTTCGAGTGATACCGTTAGATTGACTGTTAGATTGACGAACGCATACATTTAGTTTGCATTTCACTCTTCCCGTTAGCGTTACAGTTAGAGTTATGAAGGCATATAAGTTATAGTGAAACCGTTACGCACGCATATAAGTGACAGTTATGAACGCATAGAAGTTATAGTTATACCGTATGAGTTACGCACGCATACATTTCGCTTCCCTTTTCTAGTTAGACCGTTAGATTGACTGTTAGAACGCATCTAACCTCTGCATCCAACCTCAGTGACTTTTAGTTACTTTTAGGAGGGAGCGCATCCAAGTGACTGTTGACTGTTACGAACGTGATAGTTCTAGTTATACCTTTTTTTCTAGTTAGATTGACGAACGCATACATTTAGTTTGCTCGTTACCTATATAGTTCTAGTTAGGAACGCATACAAGTGAAAGAAACCGTTACGCACGCATACAAGTTATATTGAAACCTTCACGTTCACGCACGAACCCTATACAACTATGATATACTTGACTTGACCTTCGAACTCATCCAACCTATATATGATGTAAGGCATTTTATTTACCTATGGTCAGCTCCCCTCTCTTTTGAGGTAGAGATGTATACTCGTACTTAAACTCCAGGTTTTATATAGATACTCGGACCTCCTGGTGTAAGAGCATTTCTTTCTTTCAGTGTTCCAGCTCTGAGTAGGGTTCCATTCCCGCCGTAGGGTTTGCGGATACTCGGATCTCTCTTTCCTGAGCACCTGAGCATTCAATGAGTTTAACTTCTGATGCATATGACTCAACTGCAGATGCCTCAAATGAACCTAGAGGATGAGCTGAGCATTCAATGAGTTTAACTTCTGATGCCTTGCGCCTTAAATTAAATATACAGTTCTAATTTAACCTTGCGTTTATAATTGATATATCTATATATTCGCATCAATCGCAAATGACGCAAAGCCTTACCTAAACCTTTGCCAGGTGCAAGCAAGATAGTCAATAGCTGTTTAAATGTGCCTCTTCGGAAGTTAAATTCAAGTCAATTCAAGTCAATTCAATTCAAGTCAACAAGTCAAGTATTCAAATGTAAATGTGCGTTTTCCTCTCTTGCAAGCGATTTCTTTATTTGCTTTCATGAATGGATGAAGAAGCCCGAAAAGGCACCGCCCAGTAGAGCTTCGCCAACTTAATATAATATAGTCTAGTCGAAATACAGATAGGGTATTTCCACAAAGGAAAGATAATTTAGACTCCTTTGCTTTGTCCTACTATTCTTTAAGGTAAGTTCCCGCGAAGTACTTAAGTAAGTGCAACGGTTGCTGTAGTAAGATCTTAATCCAGAATGATAGCTTAAACGGAAAGAGCAACCCAAGATGAAAGAAAAGGAGGCATTTCCATTCCATTTTAGGGGCAGATAACGTTAGCAGTACTTGAACGTCGAACGAAGATCTTTGTCCTGGCAGTACTTGAACGTCGAACTGATCTTTGTCCTGGCATCTAACGTGAGCTCTACTATTAGGGTAGAGAGGGATTCGCGTTCAAGCAGAGGTAGAGAGGGATTCCAGTTCAAAGGGATGCTGAGGTAGGTAATTCAGTCCGATAGCTCAGTTTCTTTCTTTCCGTGCTCGACCTAAGGAGTTCATGGCTATCCTATCTGCTCTCGTGTAAGCTACTGAGTATCTCATCATAGGCTCTGCTACTGAGATCATAGGCTCAAGTAAGGGATGACTGAACACGTCGCTCGTTCCTTCCTCTTTCGCTTCGCACCTTGCGTCCTCTGACCGACCAGAGCGGCTTCGTTCGGGGTTGATCCGCTTTACATAACTTGAGTCCTCGGGTATTTAATTTTCGTTTTCTTATTCCTCGTGTTCGTTTTCCGTTCAGTCTGAGATCGATCTGTCTCTACGTGTACAGAGGGCAGACAAAAAGCTCGACAGGGAAGAACAAAGAGATCTTAGGAGAGAGGCGAGTGAAAAAAGTCTTGTATTCGACGCGCTCGAGCGAGAGGGCCTAGGGCAGATCCTTCTCCGAATTCCAGACTTGGAAGGAGTTCTCACATGAATTCACGACCTGAGAGTTCATGGCTACGCTACATTAGATCTTTCATTCAAGCTCTTCACTTTCACTCTTCGAACAAAACTACGAAAGTAAGTTCACTCTTCGAATGGAAAGAGACCTGGTGTGGTGCTTGCTAGGAGAGTAGAGTAGAGATAAGCAAATCTTACTTAATGCTTAATGCGATTGTTGAACAACTATAGTATAGAACACTTTGAACTGGAATTAATTTTGATCGAAAAAAGTTCTACCCGGACCAAGGTCTCGAGGTCCCGCCTGGTAAAAGCCCTCATCTTTATTGTTGGAGTGAAAGGTAACTCAATGAAAAAAAAAAGAATAAAGTAAAGGTAACTCAAGTACGGGAAGTTCTGGTAGGGAGCTCCTCCTAAATTCTTTTAAGCAGATGCCGCAGATGCCATATAATATAAGTAGATACCATATAAGGTAAGAGATTGAATGAAAGTGTTGATTGATCGAATATCAGTTCGTAACTAGAAAGAGGTGCTCAGTCTTCTCGAGAATAGTGAGGATAGACAGACTCTATTCCTAGTAAGTAGAGACTTCAGTGCTCCTGGTCTATCTCTATTAAATCCGATCTGAGATTCAGGTAAGGAGCGAGTGAGAACGGTAGATAAAACTCCTGAATTGAATAGCCGTATATTGAACGACTTGGTGAGATCTTTCGGACTGGAGTTTATCTTGCCATTCACTACTTTAAAAGTCTTGTTGTTGCGATTGGGTCGCAAATAAGTAAATAATAAAGTAAGTCAATTTTAGAATTAGTTATTTAGTCTCTTTTCTTTGGCCGATAGCCATGTTAGACCTGTTGCTGCGGCATCTACTTGCGACGTGAAAATGATCTTTGTTGGGTTTCGTGTCTCAGTCTTTTTAATTTAATTTGTTCGGTTCGTTGGATCGGGATAGGCATGGGCAAGCAGACGAATCTGCAGAGGGACGAGACACACTTATTTTAGTAAAAGGAGGTGACGGCAGTCGAAGTCGGTTTAGGAGGCTGCGGTTCGGTGACGGGGATCAGAATGCGACGTAGAGGGAGCTAGCAAGGAGTTGCCAATTATCCTTTGGTCGCCTCTGTCTCCCGAGTAGTTCAGTTCACTTGGTCTCCCGAGTAGTGAACTTGCTTTGAACGAGCTCTCGCCACACCCTTCTTGCTTCTCAGCCTGGGAACTGTCCTCTTCTTATATGATATGAGAAGGTGCGAAGAGCGAACTAAAGAGGGGACGCAGAGCGGGCGAAATAGGGCCTAGGATCGGGAACCCGAGGAGCGTGACGCAGAAGGTGCTATATATGATGACGCAGTGACGCCGGCAGATCCATATGAGTACCACTAATCCACTAAGGCAGATCCAGATGAAACGAAGGAGCTTTAGACTAGCAGAGCATTATCATTGAAGAGCGTCGAATCCGGTTTGGAAGATAAAGATGGAAAGGAGTTTGAGCCTTGTTCTATGCTAGAACGAAGAGAATAGGTGGGAAGAGGATGCGTGGGAAGAGAACAGCAATTCAGTTAGCTTTATGTTGCCCCGGCAGGTATGATTGGTCTTCAGTGAACTTACTCCTCGGCGGATTTAATAAGCCGGGAATAGACTTGGAAGGAATAGACTCGGAAGGGGAAAGTCAGCTAATGAAATGAATCATCTTGCGCTCCCGCACAGGCGGCTAAGCAGCACTGGCTCTACATGGGACTCTTAGGTGCGAATTACGAAAGGCGAACTCCATATGCTACGCTACCACGGGGTGTGGGGACGGAGCGCTAGAGGTGGAGAATAGAAAGGATCGCCACCCCTGATCGTAGAGACCGATTGCCCGACCGACCTAACAAACGATAGTATCTGAGAATTGGATCTTATGTGTTTTCGTAAGCGTATCTTCTAAGATATCTTCTCTTTCTCTTCGAAGTAGTGAATTCTTGTCTTATTTTGATTTTTCTCTGCCTATCTTATGTTGTTCAACTATTCTATTCGTTTACTACTATAAGACTTATTCAAACTCGGATGAACGAACTAAGGCACCAGCTTTTTCATGTGCTTAGTGCCGACCCGAGACTTTTCTTACCCGGGCTAAATCAACTAAATTATAGTCACGTCGCTATCGCTCGTCCCAGCACCAGTCGCTTAAGATTCGAAACTACGACAGATCTACCCCTCTGGACTCGTACGTTGGTGGACCTATCAATTCCAGAAGTACTCAATAACTGGTGCGACTTAGAGGCAGGGAAGGCTGGAGCGAACGAATACTTATAACCATGAACTTCAGGAAAGCACTCTAATGCTAATGCTAATGGAGCTACGCCTTAAGGACTCTTCTCATGAACAAAAGGAGTTGGGAATCTCTTGCGAACGAATACT
>JBAMHZ010000067.1:958964-971363 GCA_037177395.1 Alpinia galanga
TGATCAAAACGGAAATACCCTAACGGGAGATATACGAAGTAAGATAGACTCGACCATAAGGGAGAGGAGCGAATGAGTTGTATTGTATTTGACGCGGCTCGAGCGAATGCGAGAGGGTACCCAGTGGGTAGGCTCGACTAACAGGAGAGGGAGATATACGAATTTGGTATAGGGCTATTGGCTCGACCATAAGGAGAGGGGCGTAGGGGTAGGTACGAGTGATAACGACGTTGGAGGCTTTTCTTTTGAGGTTGGGTTCGCTTTCTTTATCGACATTTGATGCTGAGCGGTTAGGGTCGGTTGGAATACTCAGGATGGATTCTTCTCTTGTGGGTGCCCCACTTTAATAAGTCAGAGTGAGAAGATTCGGTGGAGAAGACTAGGATTTGCATCTGGTGCGGCATAGGGATTATCAGATATATTTACCAATGGACTCTCTGAAGGGTCAAAGTAATGAATCTCACGTCACGAGGGGAGCTCTTTTCACTAGGCCTGCCTCTGCCGGGCCATGAACTCAGTTGGGGTCGTGAATTCGAATACTCTGCCCAAGTCCAAGTCTGAGCCAGAGTATGGCGTGAGACTCTTCGGTCGGTCCTTTCTCCATAAAGAATGGACGTCACCAGGGCACTCTAGTAGGTGTGGGACTCTACTAATAGAGAATTGTGCAAGAGTTCGCTTCCTTCTCCCTTCTCCCGGTGGAGGGATAGGTCACATTTCTTCAACTAAAGAGTCCGGAGACCCATTCTTAGGTAGTCTAATCTGTGGAGGGCGCACTACTCTCTTCCCTCTTCCCCAGGATCGTAGTGAGGTGCGCCATTCCCGAGTCTCTAGTCTCAGTTCCCTTGCTGCATCACTGGTCAGTCGGGACACGAACCTACATCCACTTATAGGAGTCAGTCCAGCTATCTTACGTTTGACTAAAGAGAGTGCTATTTAGATCCCTTTCTGCATTCGGTTCGCGAGGCATGGAGTCCGCCGGCCAGGTTATAGGTCTGAGCTTGGGATCACGTCCTTGCACTCGTACCTTGACTAGAAGCCCTCAGATCAGGGAATAGCATCTCAACTGCTCGACCGAGAGGGGATATACTAGGATGAGAAGAATGTGAAGGATTTGCTTGCAACTCCACAGGCAATAAACTGTACTAGGAATGGTGAAAGTCAGGGAAGTTTCAAGCCTCTCATAAGTAGGCTCTAAGATAGGGCTTAGCTTAGGTTAGGGGTTCAAGTCTCCCAGAGAGCTTCAAAAGGAATATGCGTATGCGGCAGCTGAGCCCTCCCTATTGGTTCCGAGCCCCGCCTATGATCAAAGTGATGAACTAGCAGCTCTTGTAGAAGATTGAGATAGCGTCCCCCTCATCATCATCTATGGCACACAAGAGCAATCATGCAATCAATGCAATCATAAAGAGGCCTGGTCCGCCTTTTTTAGCGGGTTCATAATTTAATGATTTCATAGCTCCTTACTACTCTTAACTTAAGTAGTGCTCAAACTCCATTAAGGTACTGCGAAGGCTTTATGAAAAGTCTCTCCGCTACTGAGCTAACTAGTGTTCAACTGCTCACCTCCCCCACCTAAGAATTGGATTTGGGTTGGGCACCCATGATCAAAGTATGATTCAGATGAGATGAGAGAGGGTGAAGATAGAGTGGAGCGCGAGTAACCAGGCCCAGGCGGCTACTAATCCGCTTATTGTGTACTCAAAAGTACCACGCATACAAAGGAGTAAGGAAGAAGGCATTTAACCGTTTCATAAGCAGGTTACAAGAGAAAGAGAGCTTCCTCCATCTCACAGCTCCAGTGAATAAAGGGGAAATGCAAGTCAAAGTGCTCAAGGCCGGCTCACATAACTTAGCGAATTGCGCCCGGCTGAGAGTGTGAGTCTGCTCTTCTTCCATTGAAGGAGATTTGGAATATTCTGACATAACTCTTTCTAGCAGTAGAATAGAAGAGTGAACTCCTCCTTGTAGGGTCGACTCCAGTCTAAGAGATTCCAACATGCTGGCATTCAATCTCTTCTCTTCGTGCCCGCATTCAATTGCTCTCTCTCTTCGCTGTCAGCCGCTCCGGTGGAGCCCCACCCCTATCCCAATTCTCTTATTAAGCATCGTACCGTACCAGTTTTCTCAACTTGATCTGGGCTTGATCCTTCTTTCAGAGTGATGAGTCCCTTTCCTTATAATGTAATGAATGCACGCCGCACTCCATTCTATAAAGAATAGCACTCAACTCTATAAATAAGAAAGAAGACCTTGACCGAGCCGGGATTCAATGAATTGCTTTTCTCTGGAGTGTCGGGAATAGAGAGAGGCTAGCTTCGTTCTTCTGAAGCTGCAGCTGCCAGAACGGGAATTGATTCAAGAGACTCTGCGGAGGGCACCATTACTATTCTCTGTAACCTTGACCTGAGCACCCGGCTCAAGTGAGTCCGAAGGGGGTTTTGGGGGGGAGTGGAGTTTCAATTCAAGAGTCAGAGGCTCGGACTTCTCTTGACAGCTGCCGGTCTTGTCTTCTCTTCTTCTAACTAAGCATCAGGTTCTCTTCTCTGACAGGATTGAATGATCATGAAAAGAGTTCTCAAGGTGCGGTCTAGTTCGGGATCTATATCAGACCTTAAAGAAGCAGTATGCGAGTCAAAAACTCTATAATCAGACTAGATGGGCACCGAAAGGAAAGGTCAGGAATGCTGGGGCACCGACGCGCTTCTACGAATAGAGGAAGATGGGACTAGGAGATCCACTCTAGATTCTACTTGTAAAGGGATCCACTGCAATCGCTCCTCGGTTTTATGGGCTCTGTCTCCTTTCCTTGTCCCGAACCAGAATCATTGAACCCCTCTCTGCTCCTCCTTTTCTGCTATCACTTGAGACCTCTTTCTTTGGCTTGAGCACCGCTCCGTGGAGACGCCCTTTCGCACCGCTCCGTGGGCTCCATTCCAGACCCATAGAGGAAGAAAGAAGTTCTCGCTCCCGTATCCCGTTCGCCAGGAAGAATCTATAAATAGAGAAATCCCCCATCGCTCCTTGTCATCTAATCGCTCTACGTAACACGTGCTCCCTCACCTCTCTTGCGTCACTGGGTCAAAAAGTAGTTGCTCCACACTTCTTGGTTCTACACCGCGCACGTCTCACTTCAATAGCCATAGAGCCTTTGATCTGTGCTTCGACTGGTGAGCACCTTGATCTCTTGCTCTTGTCGGATTGGCTTCCTCTCTTGTGGGTGGGGATAGCACGTCATGTCTCGCTCTACTTCACGGATCTACTCTACATAGTTCTCGCTCCTGGCCTCACTGATCCGCGTCAAGTTTTCCCCTGCTCTGCACCTTTGACTGCATTCACCCAGGGTAGACTTCGTGGACCAACTAGTGACCGAATCCTCCTTTCGCCACGTACGGTTGCGAAGACAGACCCTCTCGTGCTTCCATTCCCGAAGAAAGCATTGACTGCCCACTCCTACTATTCTTCGGTCTGACTTTCCTTCGCTACTTGCCCTCGAACTAGCGCTCACGACCAAAGAAACCCTACTTTCGGTTGGAAGTGCTTTGACGCCGAAGTAGGTGCCGAACTACGCTAACAAAGTCTTCCCCTAGTTCGCCGTACTATCCCTTTCTCCGTTCATCAGTTCTACAGTACTCTTTGTCCGTTCTACAGTCGCATTCTCCGTGGTCTTTCTAGTAGAGTGGCTGAACCGATCGATCCTATGAGGCTCGCTTTCCTTTGCTTCTCATCTCTCTCACAAGGGTTCTACCTATTCTTTCCTGGCTTTGATGACTGCACAAGAATGATTCCATTCCCTATTGCTTCTCCTCCTCACCTATCTATTTCGTGAGTTTATTGTGGTCTGCTTTCCTATCCGGGATTGGCAAGCTTACATAGCATACCGGGATTGGCAAGCTTACATAGCATAGTTGGAGAAGAGTGATGCTTCCCTATCCTATTGCTATAGCTGAGTAAGAGAGCTAGACAAGTGGAGGACTAATACTATATGACTGCTACTACTTGGCAACTTCATTCCAACGATTACTTGGCTGCTGCAGTCCAACGATAGAGCTATCTAGTATGGCAGCTGCATTCCTGCTATCGCCTCCTGCTATCGAATATGGCATTTGCTATCGGCATTCCAATGGCTATCTAGTTCTGGAAGGGAAGAGGGCAGAAGCATCCAATCCACATTGCCTCGTTCGCACCTCACTTCTCTCATTCAAGAGCGGCAGGCATGACTTCCCTCTTTTCCTACTGAATTGGTGGATGAGGGGAGCTCCGGGGACCTCTACTCAGTCTGGTGCTAGCGAGGACGAAGAAGAGAGATCTGCTAGTCGGATTCTTTCATTTCATTCTTTTATAAAAGCAGTCGAGTACTTTGAATTCTATGCCCATAGCGGGCAGTTCTTTTCTTTCTTTCTTCCCTGCGGAGTATCCTTTTTTCCGGTCGAAGAGGTGCATTGGGCTTATGCTAGGAAGGGTATGTCTGACACTAACTCAGAGTCGCGAGAAAGTGAATTGAAAGCCGCCGGGCATTCAGCAGAGACTTGAACTCCAACTTATTAACTGTAGATCAGAGCATTCTCCATTACTCCTAAGCATCATAAGCCGTACGAGCTCGGTTACATGCTTTTTCTCTGTCTTCTTTTCCCTCTAAGTGCCTAATTTGACACCCTTTGAGATCAAACTTGACACTTAACTCTACGAACGAGGGCCAGTCACGCTTCTATCTCTATCTAGTTCGAGTTTTCCCAGTGGACCCTGAGCCCATTGCCTGAAGAGCATGAAACGGATGATGCTTTGAATAAAGAAGGATAAGATATGAAAAAGTAGGAGTCTTCTGAAAGAATCTCTACCCGGGGCACGCCTTTCAGTCTAACAAGAGGCATAGCTAATTTAGTCAACTCGAAGCGGAGTCACTCTCGTAAATGGCAAGAGTCGAGTACAAAGGTTGAAGCGCTCCCGGCATATGAGGCTTTTCCCCCGGAGAGAAGAATGAATAGTGCACAAGATAGCTATTAGTTAGCTTCCCTTCCCGCAGCGCAGTTAGTTCTTGTTTGCAGGGGTGGATTGGCACCGGAGTCAATAGGAAGAGTGAGCATTGGGTAGGTCTGGTTCATTCAGTCTATCAGAATTTCTATCTGTATCTCAACTCTATGTCGTTCGTGGTTTGAACTCTTCTCTACGTCTACGTCACTGCTTCGCCCCTTTCCTGTTCAGGGCTCGTCGCTCTTCGTTCCTTCCGAAGTGTAGAAGTAGTCAGAGTTCAGTTAGATCTTTTACTGTTGAGGAAGAGTTGCTTTCGGGAGAGTAGAGTCAGGGGAACTCATTTTTGCTAGCAAGACAGGACCTAGAAAGACTGCAAAAGGAGACTCTGGAAGTATGAATTTATGCTGCCGTTGGCACTTCCTTCCGCCAGAGGTGGGAAAGAAAGATATCTCCAAGTGTGACTCGTGAGCTGGTTCGGTGTCGTGTCTTGTCTTTCGTTGAGAGGTATTATAGTTCAAGCTGTTTCTGAGGTAGGTAATTCTGTCCGATAGCTCAGTTTCTTTCTTTCCGATAGCTCAGTCGATTGTTGGGGTGGGTCACTCTCAACAGTCCGGTAACCTGGCTCAGTCTCTTCTTTAAGGTGCGAAGCGGGCTACTATATTATATATAGTAGTCGGGTGCTTGCATCAATCACAATCAGGCTGGCGAGTCTAGTAATCACAATCAGGCTTTCGAGTCTAGTAATCAATATGTCACTCCTATTCCTACTCTATGTCACTCCTATTCCTACTCTATGTCACTCCTATTCCTACTCTGTACTCTCTAGCTACTTCTGACTCCGATTGCTACTTTTCTACTCTGTAGTCACTTCTTATATTATAGTAGTATGGATTCTATGAGATCATCCCTATCCCCGCTCTATTCTTTCTCTATGGAGGTTCAAAGCATGATCCTATCGTCTCTTTGCCCATATATGCCCATCCATATATGCCCATATATAATCTAATATAATCTAGCGTTAAGAACTTTTATATTCCTCTAGCGTTAAGAGATGGGGAGATGGACGAGACTCTATTGCATTGCTCTACGGGAGCGGGAGCTGGTCATGTAAATTCATACTTGTCATGTAAAGTCTTGTCATGTAAAGTAAGTATATTCATACTCATACTTGTAATGTATATGATGTCTATTCAATCCGATCGGAGATTAAGGTAAGGAGCTCTGGTTCCCGGAACGAATCCCTTCCCTGCCTTTCTGACGTCCATCGTACGAACCCGCATTCACTCTGCGATGACCAAAGCATTCAATCTACGTCGATGACCGGTTCCGCTGCACGCAGCATTCACTCCTAGCTAGGTTCGATGACCGAAGAAGACGGATAGCCTTCCTCAAGTCGAAAACGTTTGAAGATCACCACGAGGAGGTAAGCGAGGAAAGCACACTGACTTTAGTTAGAGGAGAAAGCACACTGACTTTAGTTAGGTGTGGTCGGCACTATACTATAAGATAAGCTCAGTACTAAAGAAGCAGTGCGGGAGTAGGCACTATACTCATTAGTAATAGGGTTTCTTTATTCTTTACTTTATAATATAAATAGGATTTATTCTTTTATTTACTTTTTATTTAATACATCGAGCTAAGATGGTTTTGTTAGATCATAGGCTCATCGGCCCTCTCTGTTAAATAAAGTTTATAGATTTGATGTTTCTAGATTAATAGCGAATCAATTTCGCCCTCCAAACTCAAAGATAAGAGTCGCACAGATCCCTAGTGCACTCTAGAGTTTAGTGGAGCTAAATACACTATTTTTTCAAGGTTACGATCTAGCGTATAGCGTGCGTAATTAAACAAACTGAAAAGGTGTCAACATTCGGGTAGTCTGTCCGTGCTGTGCTCTTCCCACGTCGTTTCTCTTCCAATTGCACGGTCTGTCTTCTTTGGGTGAGGTGAGGTGTTCTTTCTCATGTATAGGTGTTTAAATGGGTCTGTCTTCTCATGTATAGGTGTTCTAGGTGTTCAGTGTTCAGCAAAGGTTCAGTTCTATAGCAAGCAGAGGGGTGCCCGGCTCATCATCTAGTGGGTATCGGACTTTTTCATTCGTACCAGTATCGGACTTTTGAAAGAAGCTGTAGAAAGAGTAGATCTTACATAAACTTGACAGAAAGAGTAGAGAGGTGCAGCTCAGTCTTTTAGGTTCATTCATTTCATTTATAATTTTTGGAAAGAGGTGCAGTTCATTCATTTAGGAAAGATAGGAAAGAGGTGCTCAGTCCTTTAGGAGTTACGTGTTCAGTCCTTCTACTGCAGACTGCAAAGCTAAGCTTATAGGACTCGGCAACTTGAGTCCGAAGTTTAGGACGGCTGTTCTAGATTTTGGGGTTCCTGGGCTGTTCTAGAAGAAGAGGTCGTCCCCGTGAGCTATACTAACATAGCACCCGTGAGCTATAATAAATAGTTCAAGCAAAAGCTATACACCCGTGAGCTATAAATAATATAATAAATAGTTCACGCAAAATAGTTCAATTCAAGTGGGTCGATTGAAGAGGGTTCTGACCTCTGTGGAGCGAGCCCACACTACTACTACTTATCATTGTGGATCCCGTCACTATGACAGCGGATCTACATGAGGTTAAAAGCGGATCGAAGGCATGCTGCTACTTTTGTTTTGCCGGAAAAGCAATGGATCGGGCAGACCGACGAGCTGTTTAGCTAGCTTTTATGGAGGGGGCACAGCACAGCTGCTTAGCACCAAATAACTATAAGGCTTGCTCACGTTGAGTCTGCTTAGCTTGCTCACATGGAACGCATGGAACGTTGAGTTGAGGGTTTCTTTGAGGGTTCCTAGGCTTATCCTATCTTAATGCTAGTTTTGTTTGGTGGACTCGCTACTACACTAGTTGTTTTTCCGGAAAAGTTGGATCCTATGTTAAGGAATGAATGAACCCTTGACTTCATTTTAGCCCTGTCCACACCAGTCTGAATGGTTAGAGAAAGAAAGACTTACTGGAGAGTGCAAAAAAACATCGAAGCTTCAAATCGCTTTTAGAGACTTTTGAGATACTATAAGATAATTCACTTAGTGAATTCATAGAGCATCTCGGAAAAGAAAGAGAAAAAAGAACACCTAAAGACCAAGGAAGTGTTATTCTTGTTATTTAGTTTTCGGGTCAAAACTATAAGTTAATAGATAGGTAAGGGAATGACACCATAGAGCAGGCTATCCAAAATCTCTCCAGTGCGAAAGACTGGTCCATCGCGACTAAGCACTCTAAGACTACGGATGGGTATCAGAATCCTAAAAAGATGAGGGATAAGAAGCAAAGAAAGAATGGGTCACTCCCCCACAATAGCACACCAAAACCTGATTCATAGGATCAAAATGCATATAAAGATAAACAAAAAAGGATAAAAAAAAGAAAGAAAATAGAAAATAATTTAAATCTAAGTGAAATCTTATTGTCAATTAATCTATGGGAGGCGGACCTGGGATTCCATATACTCCGATTGGGAGGAAGGAACACTTATAATTAAATTACTAAGTTGGCGAGGGGATGACTCTTCTTGTTAGGCTCTTCTTGTTAGGACTCTTCTTTTCCTGAGAGGAGTGTAGCTGAGTGGCCCTGGGTCAGGTTAGGGCAGAGGTTTGAATTCATTCTTTTTATTTTATAAGAAGTAAAGTCAGAAGTATGCACGGCTGCTGTTTGGAATGATAGGCTAGTAGCCGGCAGCTGCTCTTGCTGTTCGGAGCTATAACTTTATTAGCTGCTCTTGGATCCTCTTAAGAACCTTCACACGTCGCCCCGTCTTAACTCAACTTAGCCCCGTCGATAAATCAGTTATATAATAAGAGAAATCAGTTATATCATAGTTATGATGTTGGCTAGTTGGGCTTGAGGATCTCGGGGAATGGAGTTAGAGGGCCGGAAAGAAAGAATCCACGAACGGTGAACTTTGGCATATTTAAACTCTTTCCATTCACTCTACGGTCGAGCAAGAGAATGATCGGGACTCTCCCGGCACGTCCTCCCTTTACTGGTATGCAAGTCGATCTTCCTCCCCTTATCGGCACTTCCTCCCGGGTTAGGAAAGAGAGATGAAACCATCAGACTGAGGCCACCAGAAAGATCAGACTCTACCGGGAGCGAAGCACACATTCAGGTTCCTCGGGACTCTATAAGTAGCTCGAGCCTATCTATTAGATACCCGTAGGTCGTTCCATTCAAATATTTGATCAGAGAAGATTCCCGGTCCGACTACCTGATGAAAGCAAGGTACAAAGACAATAGCAAGGAGCGGAGCCAGCAGCTACAGGAAGGACAAAACGGAAGAGATGAGACTCTAAATGCAACAGGAAGAGATGAGACTCACATTGCTACCGGAACATCTTCAACCACAGAGCCGGAAAGGAGACTCACTTCTCATCCCTCAATAAAAGACATTCAATCACGAGTACAACTAGTTTCATTTGAAGGGGCGAATGATAATAACGCGCCTATTATGCTTTACCAGACTTGCTTTCAATACTCAGAGTAGAATTAAGAAAGAAAGCACAGCTCACTTAAATAATGAACAGCTGCAGAAAGTTTTCCCCACTCCTTAACTTAAATTAAAGTAGAGACGTCAGCTCTATATCCTCTTCCCGCACCTGCACCTGCTTTAATAAATTAATAGTGTTGTAGGCTTTATGAATCACTCTTTTGCCTACCGGTCTCCTTTAGCCCACTTACAGTAGGGGTTAATGGTCCGCCTATCCCGTACTCATACCGGTGCTACGCCAACAATCACGAGTACATAATAAGCGCACCCGCTTCTAGTTCTTCATATCCCGAGTCAGTAGCGCGTCATTATCACCCCGTCGTTGCCTCGGGCCTCAGCAACAACCTTAAAGGGTAGAAATTGAATGGATTTCTTAGTCAAACCATTCACGACTCTTGCTGCGGGAGAGGGACGAGACGAACAACATTAAGCATTAAGAGTAAGTAATAGTGAACTACACTTTGATATTTAATACGAGCGAGAGCGCACCTGTCTTATTTAGAGCTAAATTCAATTCGAGCGATAGCTAAGTGGAGTTGAGACGTGACGCCAACAAAGAACTTTAATCTCTCCCGCTCCTTTCTATTCTAAAGAAATATCCCCTTTCGTTCCGTACCCGTTGGTGGACACTTTAGCCTCCAAATCTTATATACCCTCACACTCCGGTCGAGTACTTAGCTACAAAAACACAGAAAAGATATGCGTACGACTCTACCGGGATAGTGCCTTTCGCGTACGTTTAACCAAGAACATATGCCTAAGCCGGCTAAGCGCCAATAGCTGCCGAAGGAGAACTGTCGTGAATGGTAAGGGGAATTACCATGACTAGTGGGAAAGCTATGACGTCTCACTATAGCACGCACCACCACTATAGCAATACCCATACAAAGACTAGAGTGACAGCACGACAGAGAAAGTGACTTACAAATAAAGAAAGGGCGAGGTTCTCGATTGCAGTCTTGAAAGAGCTTATAAGTTATTATTTGAGGGCAGGTGCCAAGTAATATGCGAAGTCCGGGTATGAAAGCACAATATAACTCGCGGGAAAAGAACCGCATCGAGGAGAACAGTATCTTGGTTGGAAGCAGCATTCATGTCTTCTTTCTCACCTGATAGGGATCTTTTTCACTTGAACTATGCTTCAAACATCAACCAATCCGGGAATTTCTGAGTGAGGTCTTAGGAATCATAGTTCCGACTAGGCCAGGCCGGATTTGACTAAGCCTAGGGGGCTCATCCCTTTGTCAGGAATCAGAGAAGCTGTTAGGCAAAGGATAAGAGGTCATACTATTACTACGATAAGCACAATCTAGCGCGGAAAAGAACCTTACTTTCTTTCACGGATAGCATTTGACTATATACTTAAGAAAGGCAAAAAAAGTAACAGACAGCGGAAGGGGGTTCACCTGCTTGACCTAGTTGACGAGCATAATGAGTTCATACTATTACAAAGCATGCAACGCGCACTAAAAGCTGTCTTTAAGACAACAACCCAGGAATTGATTGATTCGAGATCCCTGTTCCTCAGTAGCTAGGGGAGGAAGCCAGTGTAGGGAAAATCTTTCCTACCTCTCTATAGGTCAGCAGAGAAGACTCTTCTCAGGCCAAGGCCGGTGGAAAGCAAGGGAGGAATGCAAGAGTCGATTGATATATTCATAATCCCGCAAAAGTCAAATCAATAGGAAAGCCGGTCCTCAGATCAGTTGCTAGACTAGCTGATTGATCACAGTCCGTAGGCCTCACATTCGATTGATAGGTCTCAACGGATCTCCTCGGGAAACGGGCTCTGATAGCACTTTTTCCAGCGGAGAGGGATAGTCCCAGGTATGTACGATTTAAGTAATTTTGGAAGTTTAGTTAGAACCGGATCTCCGCAGCTCACTCGACGAAGGAAGTAGCATCTGGGGAGTCCCAAGGCCCCTATTGACATAGAGGTTGAATATACAGCCTGGAATGTGCAGGAGCGAACCCTTATTATTTTATTTTTGATTTTTATATTTTTTATTATGATTATGAAAAGGGCAAGGTTTGATAAAGGGTAGTAGGTGTAGGTCTTTCCAGCTTATCTACCAAAAAAGGTATCTATCGGTAACACCAAGAACAAAGGCAGGAACATAGGCATAAGCAAAACCATAAGTATAGGTAGCAATCGAAGACTAAAAATACAAAGAGATTTCGGCTTAGCCAATGCTTACTGATAGAATAGATGGAGAGCCTGGAATGCAAGGCGGGAAGACTCAACCCTTCCTTCCAATACTAATTTTATACAGACGGATGGGCTTACCCCCAATACAAGACATCCAGAATACCCGATTCTCCGAAGAAAAGTCTCGCTTCGCCGAGGAGAAAGAGGTGGAGTTATGCTATGGTACGCCTCGTTAAGCGCTAGTATTGATGGGAGTAGTCGGTGCTATGGCAGTGGTTTGCCTCCTAGATCTGACGATTCTCAGTAACGATCCACATCGGTAGTTGTTGGCTGTTATGCGTCTTGTGCTGATCTGGTAACTGTCCTAGGGGAATAGGAAGTGGCGGTAGTGATAGAAGTGGTGCATCGGGAAATCTCCGAATTCATTCAACTACTAAAACTATCCCGTCAGTCAGAGGGAAGCAAGAGTGCCCATGGGTAAATCGTTAGTTCCAAGCATGGTACGGATTGTTTGGTACTCTTTCCCCGATCGAACAAGCAAGGGGTGAGCAGCGACTAGCTATGGACTTTTTTCGCTGCCTGTCTCCCCAGTTGTCATGTCACATCGCCGATGACCTATAGCCTTGTCGCGCAGCCCTTGTTCTTGCTTGGAAGCCGGCATCAATAAATTTATTGCTGAGATCACTAGCGGAAGAGACCTGGCCCCTCTATCCCCGCCTGACCTCTCTGTCCCCGGACGCTTTCCCTAA
>JBAMHZ010000067.1:981027-996641 GCA_037177395.1 Alpinia galanga
AAGCAAGAAATACTTAATATTCTTCTGAAGAGATACCTAGATAAGATAAGACTTCTTCATTATACTATATTTATTGAACTTCCTTCACGAGTAGGGGACAGTCTCAGACCCGTCTAAGTATATGGACTCAGGACTAAGAAAAGCATCTAAAAGCTTCTAGATGCTTTTCTTAGCCCCGTCCCCACCTTTGTTTCCCGTAACACTCACTTTATCCTCAAGCCAAGTTAAGATAGTGAGAGAGTGAAAAAGACGGCACAACGTTGACACACAGTTCATTGATAAAGAAACCATGTCACGAGTTAGGCCAATTGCTCTCGGAGACCTGCTAGGCGAGATTCCGCTTTAGTTGCTGCCAAGGCTTTCAATGATAAGAAAGCAGGGAAAGCGGATTCCTTTTCGACGGAGGAGCTCTGACACATTCTCCTTAGAACAATAAAGGATAGTAAAATGGTGAATCACCAGTCCCGCCATACAAGACAAATACAATAAGAGAAAGAGAAGGAAACTTATAAAAAGAAAAACATGTCCTACAACCGCATACACATACCCTCGATACAAAGCAAGAAAGAAAGCAAACTCAGTCCTCGCCTCGGGTGAGCCAACAAGTCAAGCAAGAATCGACTTCACACACTAAGAAGATAATCATTATCTGAGAAAGAGCTTCAAAGAGAAGTGTAATAAAATAAGATGAAGGATTTTGCTTTTTTCATACTACGACATTTCCTACGAGACGAATTTAGGACTGACGGAGAGACTGAGTCAAGCACTACAAAAATTAGCACAAGGATTAGTGCTGGAAAGGTTGATACAATTGATTCGCTTGCCTCGAAGCGAAGACTCCTTCGGACCCTACTGATGATAGGATTGATTCGAAGCAAAGCCTTCTCCGCTACGGGAGATGCTAGAACAAAAGAATAGAAGCCAAGCCCCCGGGGGCTATTACACAGGCTAGCAGACAACCGGAAAGCTATTCCCTTGCAACAACCAAAAAAGCATTGAAAGCGGAAAGAGAAGTTTTTTCAAATAAAGCAAGAAGAAAATGAAACCTTACCACAATACGACCATCGGGGGATGGAGATAGACCTCCAAGCACATGAACTCGATCTACTGGACTCCCTAGGAGGGAATAGACGGGAAGCAAGCATGGAAGCACTCAAGCTAAAGCAAATGCACCTTACAACACTTCGAAAGCTAATGCAAGGTTAAGGTACCTCACTAAAGGGGCTAGGGAAATGATCCTAGACAAGGAAGAAGATAACCTCGATCGGACCTTAGTCTGGATTCGAAAACAAAGAAGAAACTGCTTTGACATTGGCAAGTCACACATTTGATCCCTCTGAGTCCCTGTCCCCGAGTCTCAAAGAAAGAAAAAGAGATGTACGATTCGATGGGGATAGAAAAGACGAGGTGCGAAGCGATCAACAGGAGAAAGAGAAGAAGACAAGAGCTTCACGGGTTGTATTGCCCCTAGAGCTAATTCATGCCCAATGGTCTTGCACAGCCTATCATTTCTATATTCACTCTTCCCATAGGAGCAGACTAATATGATTCACTATCCGGATCTTGTGAAATTGCTTGAATAGGTCTTTGCCCTCCCAAATCGAAGTTGAAGTTCTTGGTAGACTCCTATCGAGTGTAATCCAATCCCGAATCCGAATGTTGAGAGTTCGACGGGAGGGACCATGGTCTTGTCTTTGTTCGTTCGCTCCAATAATCCTTTGATGCTCTGCGGGTCTTCTACATCACCTGAACCGCTTGACCGAGAATCATTAGAAAGCTGCTTATCCCATTACTCGAAGCTGGGCGCAATTAGCTAAGTTATTCCGTTCGCTGCCTTGAATAGCATCTACTCTTTTTATGTGATAAGAGAGAAGCACTAACTAACTAAACTAATGGAACTCACCAAAGAAGGAGGCGCACTAAGATCCCATTAAGCAATGCAAGGTCTGGGGTGAGAAATGGGTGCACGAGGCTGGGGTAGGTAGAGAACACATGGGCTAGGATCTTCTTCGTCTCCACAAAGAATGAAATCCAGAGTTCGGCAAATGCCTTCTGTTAGCTTGCTCGCAGACTATGACTGGTCCGGAAAGGTGTTCACTAGGAAAACCCACGGAGCGGGAATATCAACCAGAGAAGATAAAGTACTCAACCAGTGAGGCATAGCGCGAGAGGTTCAACAAGGGCATATGATCGTTCAACAAGGGAGGGGCGCATCCGATTTCTTTCTTACTGCTGCTTCTATTAATTGCTCCCTGCTTGCTCCGCAGCATCTTCCTGATGAATTGAATTGAATGCTTGCTAGCCAATACTGACTGCTTGCTATCATCCTCCCCCAAGCGAACACTAATGCTTGCCATCGAATCCTACCTCCAATAGCAGACTGATAGCTATCTCCCTAGCCGACTGGTTTATATTCCCGCTCCGTGGGCAAAGCACTGGTTGCTAGTCCATAATCCAAGCACTGGTTGGCACAGGAAGGAGACAAACCGGGGGCGGAGTGGTACTCGTGAACAAGTACCCAAAATGAGGGATGATCCCCCCTCCCCAGCTATATGAGAAAAGGAAGATTTGAGTAAGAAGTCCTGGAGCGTAGCGAGGAAGGAAGCTAGAAAAAACCCTTCTTCACGAGCAGAAATCCAACTCGCAATGGCAAAAGGACAAAACCAATCGCCGAGGGCTTTCTTGCCTCGACTCAACGCGGAGGCACGGGACCAAAGCTCAGCAGAACACTCAAGCCTGCAGGAAGCACTCCACTACAACGGGGGAGCACAATTCAGACTCTCACAGCCAAGAACGAGGAGCGAAGACGCGGAGATGACGCCATGTCTTTCCCTTTCCTTTCAGTCTTTTCCCCGAATCAGTCTTACCACGGGTTGGGAAGATGGTGATGCATGACGGCGCCTTGTGATGTGATGGCTCCCCCCGGGGTTCTTTGGGGAACCTTTCATAGTGAATCCGGGCCCGGATTCTCTTACTTTTTGATCCTTGGTCAAGCCCTCCCTTCGGTAGCCCAACTCTTCGCACCTTCGATTGGTCGATCTCGGGCTATCTGAAACCCGGGCCATTGCATTCATTGATAGGAGGGCTCCTTCTCACTCGAGTGAGCTGAGAGATTCATGATCCGAGGTGCGGAGATGATGGCTTAGAGTCAAGGAATGAATCCCCCACGTCCCAGCTCAAGAGAAAGAAAAGAGAGAGATCGATCATCTGCATCGTACGTGCCAGGCTTAAGAGAGTAGTAGCTATAGAAGCACTCAAAGCTCGGGCCTAGTCGAGTTGGGGCTTGAGCGGCTTCGTTGAGCTTTGCGAAATCAAAGCAAAAGAGGCGACGTAGAGCGTTAGTGACCCGTTCCGTGAAGGCGAGAGGACCGGCACTCAACTCAAGTTTAGAGAGAAGGGACGAGGAGAGTTTTCCCCCACCTACCTGGCAGCTGAGTCAGTGATGTGGGAACCGGTGCTTTGAGTACGAGCGGCATGCGATCTCCGAGGAACACCATTGCTTGATTGACACGTGAGCCGACCGACCTTAATATTAGTTAAGTGAGCCGACCGACCAGACCAGCTTTCGAATAGTGAGCCGACCGCAGAGCCCAACCTTATTTAAGTGGTTCGCCGACCTTAAGCCATTTATACCCCGCTTACCAGAAGAGAAGGTGCGAAGCCTAGTGGACCAAAGAAAGGGCAGCGAAGGAGCTATGCGATCAGGGGGAATCGCTCATCATCAATCAGCTCACGACCGACACTCCTAAGTCAGATCACACGGGATGGATATATGACCCAGTGTTAGGAGGTGGGATGGAGGTGAGGAGCAATAGGGCTAGAGACAGATAGAAGAGGGAGGTGAAGAATTCGACTAGCAATAGGGCCAGAGAGAAAAGGGGGGAAAGGGATAAAGTGCAACTATATATGGACTCGACCGCCATGAAGGACTGAACTTCCGATGACTGTGAGGAGCGACCAAGGCGACCAACGGGAGGCGAACGAACTGGTCTCCATTCTATGGCTATGGTTATGGTTGAGGAACTGCTTTGAGTATAGTATAGTTTAGCGCACTGCTATTGAATCGTCCTGCGCCACTATTATTTCGCTCACAGCTATCTTTGAATTTTCTTATCTTTTAAGTTTTTTGAGTTCTAATAAAAAAAAGGGTGTGAAATGAACTCGTCGCGTGGAAGAAAAATCCCACGGAGCGGTGCTCACGGCAGAGTCAAGGTGGGCAGAGCTCATCAACTTAAACATCTGAAGCAAGCAGATTTCCCCTTCGTTGCAATCCGAAGCGGCATACTCATCCGAATCAGAGAGCGAGGTGCGGAGCGAGTTCCCTGACTTAAACTGGCTGCTGAGGTCGGTGCCAGAGATCCGTGATAGGAAGGTTCGGTCGGTTAAGAGAGAAAAGAGTAGAAGAAAGACCACTAGTCTGGCTCGTTCAGTAGTCCTACATGGGTGCTCCACCAGTCCCGCTCTACAAGGAGGAAAGCCGGACTCGGTGAGTAGGTGGATTGCTTTGATTTCGCATAGAATAATAGTGCAATCAATTCAGTTCCATTCTTTTGTTCTATAATAAAGGAAAGAAAGGGAGGTCGGGCACTACCTCAATGGGTTCCTCAAAGAATGAGGGGGAAGATGAACCATCACAAGAATCTAAGCATAGGACGAAGCGGCCGGAAGGCTCCCAGTTCATTAGTTCTTATGGAATCTAAGGGGCGGAAGTATCTGACTGCTCAATCTGCCACATATGGAGCGGAACCCCATATAATATAGTCCCCAGTGGCATATAAAAAGGGCTAAAATACCACCTGCCACCAGTAGAGCAGTTTGAAGTAGACGAAACCTTGGCGCTTATTCAAGAAAGGGCCGACCCAGCAACATATCTTAGGAGACGTCACTTCCACACTAACGGGGGAGAAAGCTCTGAATGGGCTTTTCTCGGGAACAGGCATTTTAAGCTTGATATCTTCTTACTCGGTAGTCCTCAGCACTCGCTTCAGGTTCTCTTTCTTTTCTCAAGGGGAAGAAGGGGTACGACTTGAACGGGTTCGGACGAGCTAAGATTACTAGGTGCCTTTACTCCGGGATGGGATTTGGATTCTGATCTCTGAAAGTTTATGTGGGGCTCTGAGCTCCACCAGTTCGGGAAAGAGTTCAGAAAGGAGGTTAGATTCTTAATCCTTGCCTGCACTGGAACTACTAATAATATATATGGGGGCACGCTCACATTTATCTTTTATCGAGGCGGGCAAAGGGGGGATAGGACTCTCAACCTTTGAAGTGGGAATAATAAAGAGAAGAAAGATTATTATCTAGCGTATGAGTGGGCTCGACACCTGTATGGCTTCTTCTAATTCTCCTCTATAGAAAGAAGACCAAGAGTCAATGTATATATAAGATATTTTTTTTATTATACTTCCCACTATTAGATAGTGCCCATAAAGATCATGATAAGTCCAGTCCCTAAAGTTACATATGAACTTCGATTGGAACTTCTCTTGAACCTGCCTTTTGTAGGTAATTTCATTAGTACGCAATCAATAGGGCAGTTGCCGTGGCCTACCTCAGATCTGATCTTCCTATGTGGCACCAGTCATTCCCGTAAGTGAGTTTCCTATCTTCCCTTGAAAGTGGGATATCCAGTAGCATATTCTAAAAGAGATGCCCGGCCGAGAAAGCCTTTGAACTGTACTCCCGTCATGTCAAAAACATAGATAATGAGCGCTTCTGAACGGTAGAAGACACCTCCTCGGCAAACATTACCTTATCACAGCACCTAAGAAAAGGTGAATAAAGGGAGTACCCTCGCAAAAGATAATGATACCGATCCGAGTGGGTGAGCTAACCTTAGCCAACCTTAAGTTGACTCGGAACCCGCTTCAGTTCTTTCCTCTGCCTCAATTCCCTTCGTACACAAGAAGAAAGGAAAGCCCGGTACGTTCAACCCATTAGGGGCAGCTATAGCAAGAGGGAAAGGAAGAGACGCAAGTCTGAGAGTCTTCGGTAGCTACCTCAATCAAGGCATGCTTGCCCTCTTTTTACGCATCCTCTCATTTTCAGACATTTGAGCGGCCGATCTTGTAGGCGTTTGAGAGGGTAGAGTCCATAGATACTGACCCTCGCCAGCAGTGAATGATAAAAGTATGGAGCACTGACTATATAGAGATTTTTACCCACTGGTAGAAGCCCTCCTAACAAAGACTAGACAAGGCACTGCTCTTTATCTGCATATAACAATAACGACAACCTTTAGAGGAAAAAAATAATCATCATTTGACTTTATTGATGTCCAACTGAAGGACTATATCCCTAGGGGAAACTCACTCGAGGCTTGTCAGACTCTTTTCATATTATCTGTGAGTGACGAGAGAGTTCAATTCGCTAACTACGTTGCTAGTGAGACTCGAGGGTGCGATGATGAGATAGGGAAGTCCGAGCGAGGAACTCCCTTCCTCCATGTGCGTTTTTGCTTGAATTCGGGATCCGCTACCGGAGACCGGCTTCACGGGACCTCAGCCCACTATTGTGAAGCGCTATTGGGCGTTCTCGTCCAGAGTCCTTTCATTCAATGCGTCATGACGCAACACAGAATATCTTGAGATACCTGTCGCTACTTTACAATTGGTTTCTCGAGTGGCTTAGTGAGACTTATTCGTTATACTTTACTTCAGAAGTGTTCGAAAGACAGAGTTAATCTTCTCTTTTCATGGTATTCAAGAGGGCGAAAGTGGACTTATCATATTCTCTTTTCTCTCTCTTTAAATGGTCTTGTCTTTGTTCTTCTTCTCTTTTCTTATAATATTTTTAAAAATTCATTTGCCGTCTCAACTCTTCTCTTTCATTCCATTCACGACTACGGTATGCGGGTGAACTCTGTAGCTTTTGATCCGGCTGCTCAAGTCCGGGCACGGGATCCAACCTAGGCAATTGGAAGGCACTTCACACTTGAATAAGGGAGCGGATGGCACTAAAGAATCATCCCTTTCGAGCCCGTCCACGTCGCATCAAGTCAAGTGCGTCTCGAGCAACAGGTCTAACATGGAAGGAGAAGGCCCCAAAGGCACGAACTCACGTGACGTGGCCACGTCGCTGTCGGATTTCAGTTTATCCTTCTCCTTCCGTCTGATTGCAAAGTAGCCCGATCTAATTCACCTAATTGGGCACGTCTAGCATATTTGATAACGGTCACTGGATCACTATAACTGACTCCTTCGCCACCATAGAACTCAACAGTGAGACGTTCAACACATTCAGCTCTACTAAAAGGAAGATCAGCTCTACATCCACCAAAACCACCGGAAATGTATGAAAATCAGTAGGCAGACGACGGGATATAAAGAAAGCTAGCGTCCTTCTTTATCTCTAAAGAGAGGGTGCCCTAACCATCCAACTGCTATTCCATCCCCGTTATCCATCGACCGAGCTATGAATCATCCCCCTTTTGCCGGATTATGACCGATGTAATCATAATAAGCTCATTATTCGGGAATTGGCTTGGCCTCTTCGCTATCTTGATTGCTTCAAGTATCCTTGATACCACTGATCACGAGTGGGACCAAACTTATTATTCATAGTGAACCATACGACATAGTTCCAGCAAGAACGAAAGCTGCAACAAAAAGAGCAGCAAGACTACGGATAAAATTTCAATATTGCCCATACGCAATCCTTTATATAGACGTTGAGGCGGGCGGACACTAAGATGGAATAAGCCCGCTAATATGCCCAATGTACCCGGAGCAAGAGGGAATTCCTCCGGGAATCAAAGGATCAATGCCTTCCGCGCCCCATGGTGGACATAGAGGTCGTACTTTTCCGGTTAGTCCAAAAGGATCGGACACCAAAGCTCTTATTCGAAGTTCCTAAGATCTTAGGCAAATCGAAAGAGCCCGTACGTTCATCGCATAATCTTTCTATCTCTTCCAACAGAAGAAGAGGACTGAGACCAAAGCTAGGCAGAGGACTTGGTCCTTCGCAGGAACTTCCTTTGACCTTCAGTTCCGAGTACCTGAGGCTGTCTTAAGTTAAGCATCACTCTATTCAATGTCTCTCCTTCTATTGACTAAACCTTAGTGCTTGAATTCACGGATCTGAGACTACCACGCCTAGGCCGCAGTACACAATATGCCTTGCTTTGCTCCATTGGGCGCAGCTTTCTCGAGCCACTTCATTGAAGGTCTACTCAAGAACAGAGATAAGGAAAGAATCAAAGCATGAAGATCACAAGAACTTCACTATACAAGATAAAAGAAGAGGGAAAGGAGGATTAGAGTGAATTCCATAAGTATGGGAGAAAAGTACTCTTGAATATGGCACTGGCAGAGTAGCTTGACTGAACCTTTGCTTTGGACTTGAGGAAGCAGGGATTCCACTTGGGAAGACTCCTCCACTCTTTCTATCACCAGATTCCATTTGCAGAGGGGCAAGGAACTAGGGCATGAAGAACCCATTGAACCTCACTAAGCTACTGGGTAGAGCTCATTGCTTGTAGGTGCACGAGTATGCTACTGAATCTTTTCTCCCCAGGCACCACTCTGAACAATTTGCCAAGCCCACCTTCACCAGTTCAGTAGAGTAAGTCTGACTCAGATCATTGCTCTCAAGGGGTCGGATCTGCTACACCAACAAGAGACTCGTGGCTAGCGCTCTGTGCTTTACCTTAGGGAAAGGTTTGGGCACCATTACCAGAAGACTCCCCACTCCAGGCTATGCACAATCATCTACAGGCTGGCTTAGACTAACTGTAGAAAGTGCTAAATAGGTTGAATCGCCATACCTTCTCGCCAGCTTTTACTCGAAGCAGGGCGAAATGCTTTCTTTGTTGACCTGCTCTTCTTTCTTGGCCTCCTATGTTCGATATGCTCGACAGGGCTTTTTTTCCTTTTGTGAGAGTTCAGCTAAGCAAGCGGACTGTCTTATATAAAAGAGCTGCTAGTTCGGCTGATAGATTTCAGCACTTAAATGGGTGGGTTCGGCCCCTTTCTTTGATTTTCTTAAGTCAAAGGCATCTCTTGATAGATCTCTAGAGGAAAGGAAGGCGTTCTTATCCGGTCGAACGAAGTCTGAGGTTCGCTCAAACTAAACTAAGGGTGCTTGCGGATAGAAGTAGGGTATAGTGAGCGAGCCCATAAGAGTTGGACCCAGCGAGTTGGACTTGGTTTAAATGAAGTGATTCATTTCATTCCAGAGCCAACACAGCGAGTTGGAGCGCTAGTTGGAGCGAGGTAAGACCCGACCAGGGCGGCTCCCTGGGCTAAGGCGAACTCTACGAACTCTGGACTTGGCTTGGAGTCGCAGGAACGAGCGGCAGCGTAATTAAGTGGAGTCATCTGGTCCTTCCCTTCTTCCGATCCATGGCACCGCTATCTATCCGTGGATCACACATGGGACGGCTCCCCCTCGCGCCTCTACCAATAAGAGTCCGGACCCTCTCGCTTAAGTTAGGGTAGGGTCCCATTTCGACATCTACACCTACGGAGGTTCGGATAGCTGCTTCACTGGCCGAGAAAGCATCAAGAACAGGCACGCGTCACTAAGTAGAGTGGTTCGCTCCTTTGCTTTGAGTTGAGACAATCTGCCTCGCCAGACCTACGCTTTGGGCGACTGGTTCACCAACTTCAGCTACTGATTGAACTGTCGAGGCTGCTCGGTGAAGAGAAAGAATGAGGACTCCCGAAGCGGGAGAGACCCGTATGTGCCTGACTTGACTATTAAGTAAAGTAAGGCCAGGCGATCGTGAACTTCTAGTTGAGTGTCGGGCGGGACTAGTGAGAATGCAGCAGCGGTTCCTCGGATAAGGTCTCCCTCGGACAGATTAGGAGCAGCGGTTCTCGACCACGTTCTTTAGCATCGGTTCTCTGTCTACGAATACCACGTCTTTAGCAGCGGGACGTGAGAAGACCGCTCGGTCCTACTTGCCAGCGACTCGTGACCAATTTTATTCGAATGTGGCTCGACAGGAGAAGTAGATTCAAGGGAAGTGATCGACCGAACCCCAGGTAGGTGTCCGAGAGGAAGAGGACTAGGAATAGTAAAGGAACTGTAGCTGCCTAGCATGGCCAAGTGGGGAAAGGAGCGAAGCGCAGTGACTATCCTATCGAAAGATAAGTGACGATCGAAGGTGCTACGCGAAAAGGAAAGGTAGAAGAAGGCTGAGCTCTATGACTCCTCGAATCCGATAGAAGGAAGGTAGTGGAACTGCCCTTGAAGTCAGGTAGTTTCATTCCCCAGGAAAGAGAGAAAGGTTACTTGATCAAGGGGGCGTCGGTCGATCGCAACTATAAGCTCTTTCCCTATCTGCTAAGATTGCTTTGCTGAGAAAGCTTTGCTGTGAGAATGGAGCTTGATTTCTCATCTCATATATGATAAGATAAGTTTGTAGTAGGGAGCGAAGGTCAGACCCGACCAGCGATGATCTCTATATCTTTAGTCAGTGGGTTCAGAAGCGATTCCATGCCTACTTCCCGGAGACGTGTGATGACGCGTGAAATTCTATGCCTACTTCGGGAATGATGTCGAAGAAGGGACTTGAGCAAGCTAACCCGTGACGCGGCGAACAGAACCCCAGGAGAGGAATGAGCGTATGGGACAACTGGTTCTTTTTTTTGCCTTTCTTGGGCTATCTCCGTCTATACAGGTAGTATGGCTTCGAGGAGCGATTCAACTGAATTTAAGCCCAATCAAGTTTTTAGACCCAGTGACGAGCTCTGCGGAACTTTAATAAAATAAGGAAAGAGTGATCAACGACATAATAGGCTACGCCGACTCTTGAATAGATTGGAAGTTTAGCCGATAGCAGTCCGTCCCGACCGGAGTAGCAGTAGCAAGAACTACAGTCCCAATCACAGTCTATGGCACGAGTTCGGAGTCGCGGGCAGTGAAGTGAGGAGTAGTGGTGAGGAGCGAGCGACAAAACGTAGCTACCAGCTGTATCAGGAATGGAATAAAGAAGGGAAAGTCGCACTACTCTTGGACAATGGATATCCCACTGCTATTTACCGAAAGAGGAGAGGGTGGAGAGCGGTCGAAAGGCAATGCTTATGCGAAGGGCGAGATCGACACCGAAGTATCCGACCAAGAGTGCTCACCGAAGAGGGAAGGGTCCGCATCATTACTTCGCACCTGCGTCACTTTTCGTTCGCTCCTAATGGAAAATGGCCTATTTATCGTTTGGACTAAGACCCGGAAGTGCTCACCACTCAAGTCTCGGAGTCTGACTCCTTACTGAGCATATGACAAGTATACGCCTGCTGACCCACTTGTAAGAAGGACACTCCTTTCCAGCTCGCTCCGCACCTACCTCTTGAAGCTTTGCCACGAAGACTTGAATGCTTCCCCTTATGAAGACTTTAATAAGGCGATTAGTCGAGGACTTTCTCTTCAGTAGTAGGATCTGATAGAACGGGGTAGTGGAGCAGTGTTTTTCCACCATGCGCGGCGCGGGTTCAAGGTAAGGGCTGACTCGTCATGCCATAGTGCTGGCTCGCTCATGAGCCAAAAGAAAGTGGTTCTCTTGCAATAGTGACTCGTCATCAGGTGCGCCAACGGAGATCTCCACAACTAAAGCCCTAGCGGATAGGCGGAAAAGCAATAGAGGTGCGGAGCTCTAGCGACGTAGAGAGGGAGGTCAGATCCGAGGCGTCCCATACGAGTCCGAGGTCCTGTTTCCTAAAGGCCGATCCGGGCTCATTGTCCGGGCGCGAAGTCCTGTCCTGTAGGGTAGCTTCTGGCCACTAGTCTGGTCCCATAGAGTCGAGAGGCCTAGCTCCAAGTACGGGAGGTCCGTCCGCCTAGTATAGCCCTCGATTGAAACCGGACCTCAAGATACCGCTACTGAGCCTTTACTCACCCAAAGGGGACTCGAGCTATAGCGACACGAAGAGGAGCCACTACCAATAGACCGACACCTAGCCTTGACTCGACACCTCTAATTAGATGCTAAACAGACCTTAACTCACTTCCAGAACCTAGAAGGAAAATACAGCGACAAAGAGAGCTACGAAGAGGACCGCTCCCAAGAGAGGCACCTTCACGGAATCCTTATATCTTTAAATAGCCAGATTCACGAGCTGAGGACTAAGTCGAAGTGAAAGTAGGTGCCATTTTGAGTGCCAATACCCTAGAATAGTTCACACCAAGTGAAGAGCCACCCTCCGGAACTTGAGGAGGGGGACGAACTGCTTTCTTTGATTGGATTCGATCTGGTAGACAGAGACGAAGACAAGGATGAATAAGATGAAGAAGGCTATGCCGAATCCGAGGGTCCGCAGGAGGTGAAGAAAGAAGACTACGAAGAAGGAAGCCGATGCCTAGGCCGAGGCTGGTGCCTAATTCTATGCTTGAAGCCTAAGCTAGAGCTGGAGCTGAAGTTAGGGCTGGAGCCTAAGTTGGTCTTGATGTCCTAGAGTAGCGAAACCACAAGTGAGTGAAGGGGCGCTATCCGGAACCCACGGGGACAATCTGCTTCGATTGGGCCTTGCAGGCAGACAGGCTAACTTGTGGAGACGAAATGGAATCCTATATAAGTTAGAATGGCGAGTCCCGAGGGTCTGCAAGAGGCTGAGCTAAGAAGCTGGCTGAATCTATCATGGGGATGCCCGATTTGCGATTGAGCTAGCCGAGTTGTATGATCTCTCCGGTCTGGCATGAGCCACTTCATTCCTACTTCCACTCAATAAAAAAGATAGGATTATCGGGCCCTACCTCCAGAGTGGGATATGGAGGAGTGCGTACGGCTATTTCGGACCTTTTCTTGCCGCAAGGGTTGAGTTCGCTAGCCTTCAATCCATCTTAATCTTGGCTGGCAGCCTTGATTGAGCCCTGGGACTGATCTTCCCGTTGGCTTTGCTAAAGCAGTACTCACAGTGTAAGGTCAGCAGGTGGCATAGTTATTGGACAACTAGTTAGCAAGAAAAGAGCTCTTAGGGAAAGATTATTGGGTTTGTCCCAGCCGTTAGAGCGTTAAGCCACTCATTCTCTTAGGTCGTCTCAAAGCGCTTAGTCGAAAGACTTTGGGTCAACAAGCAAATAAGAACATTAGGTTCGCTATACCACTCACGGAACACTAACTTAAACCCAGTGACCAGATAGTGCAAAATGAAAACCAATGCAAGGCAAAAACCCGATTATCTAAGACGCGGGGTTGCTCTGCTAATAGACCCCCCTTTGGACATAGATCCGCACTCCCACTCAGAATGGTTACTGGACGGACAAGGATTGGTTGTCCATCCGTAATTTCGAACATTGCTATACGACATTTGATGATCCCGATTCAGCCTGAAAGATATATTTCCTGACCTACTAAATACTTGGCATGCTAGGAAGGAGGAGTCGGTTAGACTGACTGGCTTGCAAAAACGTTTAGCTACACAAATGTGTTTTTCTGATCGCTTCGCTTGCTTTACCAAGTTGATATTCCGATATTAGCCTTCACCTTCAGGTACTTTATGCTTAGTTAACTTGGCGACAGAAGATATTGATGTTCTCTAAGACTGCTCTTCGTCATTCAAACTCTAGCTCTACTACTAGGATTTCTTAAAATAATACGAGCTAGTTTCGACTATTAAAGGATTGAACTGGCGTCGAGTTACTACGTACCTTGGTTGGAGCTGGTTGCTCCATCTGCTGATCACTTAGATCGGTAGGGTCAAGAGGCAACTATATCGGTGGAAGAATGATCTTCTTTCATATGATAAGTCAACCTCAGCTACCTTGGTTTCTTGGATAAGAAATCAAGATAGATCCTTTTGTTACCAACTAAAGGTGCCATTCTACGGCGTCCCCTAGCGGGAAACATGAGGATGAGTGTGCGTAGTACAGTTTAAGACTGATAATCTATTTCCCTCTTTAACAAAAATTGGACTATGAAAATGACGTCGAAGAAAGACATAGATCACATGTCATTAGTCTGTCCTATTCACTGGCAGAAAGTTTTAGAAGACTTTCGACTAGGTAGGGTGGTCCTTCGCAGGATCATCCTCCTGGTACTGGCACCGACTGCGTCAACAACCGGTCCTTTCACCAGGCAGGCAGAACTATATCTGAATGAAATGAGTAGACTAAAAAAAAAAAGGACCTTCTCACTTCCAAATAGCAAACTCTTTATTTTTCTACTTGCTGCTGATGGATAATCATACCTGAGAACCGCTCTTTCATCTAAGGATGCCTAATTATTTGCTTACCTACCGGTAATTTTATCTTGAAAGCAAGGAATAATTTCGGGGTGAATCATGCAGATGTGGTTTATGAGCGGGGATCCTACTTGTCTTTGTTTCCCACTTCCAGATGGGATAGGAAGAAAAGCCAGTCGTAGACTAAGGCAACAATACCTACATTTTCATTCTCAAGATTCAAGGCTATTCCTTTCACACCGCTGGCAAATTCAACCATTTCCCCAGCTTGAATCTCGTTCAATCCATAAACACGTGCAATCCCATCTCCAACTGAGACCACTCGACCGATCTCATCCACTTTCAAATGAGTGTAATAGTTTTTTATTCTACTTTCTAAAAGAGTTGTTAGTTCCGCAGCTCTGGGATCAAATTCCATGATGATAAAAGAAAGAGAGAAAAATGGAAAAGTAAAGGGATAATGCCACTGCATAAGACTAAGGTCAAATTGGAAACATCGAAGTAAGCTGTGGCTTCTAAATAGGAAGATGGGGGGGAACTCATTATTTGAGTTTGAGTCTCCTTTTTGTTTCATTGACAAGATCAATGAAGAGGGGGTGATTCCCCCCATCTTTATTCAACTCATAAATGAATTTGGCCAGTTTCTCCCAATCAGTTCCATTGTTTGGGAACCTTTCATGGAAGAGGGCCCGAAAACGGGTCTCGTGAAGCTTGTTAGGAAAGAGACCTTCGGCATGAGACCAAATTTAATTTCTTAACGAAAGCTTTAAGCCAGAATAAAGGATACGCCTCCTTTCCAGATCCTTGTCGTCCTTCTTTCCTGGATCGCCGGAGCCGCTATGACTCGCGGAAGGAAAGGAAGAAGTTCTCCGAGATTCATTTTCCATATAACAAATATAGAAAGTACAGAGGAAAAGGCATGACCAGAAGAATTGTGTAAAATAAGTGAATTTATCTACTAAATACTAATGCATTCTTGATTGAGAAAAAAGGATTCCGTCCAGACAGCTTAACTCCGTCAAGCCTGTACGAGTAGTGAAGAAGAATAGTGAGTTGTGGTTGGTTGTTGACCAACGGAAAGCATGGGAGAAAGAAAAAGATGCACAAACGAAACTGGAAACAACGAATTTATCAGGAGCAATAGCAACTACCTAGACCGACCTGCTATAATAGAATTCCATAAAGACCTAGCGAAGAGACTGAATTACTTGATCGATCGTACTAGATAGATAGGTATCAGATAGACCATAAACATCTTTCTATACTATACGACATTTCGATAAGAGTCTAGCCAGCTCGTCTCTGCAATACTTTCCATGTGTACCACATGCGAAAATACAGATGCCGCTGCATACGAATCAGCCTCAAGCAGGCACCCGAAAGGTAGACCCGCTTTCTGTGATTAAAAGTAATTTTACCCGAACCATCAAAGGAAGCCTGGTATGCTTAGAACATCAAGACAATCGAGCTGAACATACCAAAGCTTGACTAACATGA
>JBAMHZ010000067.1:1031674-1064834 GCA_037177395.1 Alpinia galanga
CCGAGGGTAGGGATAATCGTCCAGGTCTTATTGTTAAACAAAGCGCCCCGCCACAGCAGGCAGGTTGCTTCCTCTGTCGTCGCCGGGGAGCTCTTAGCGAGTAGACCTTAGGAGTTGTTGCTAAAACAAAGGGAGGGGAGGATCGACCCGTTCAGTATAATTCCGAAGAATGTTGGCGTGGAGACAGATCTTTGGCCCCCTTCAAAAGAAATGCGGGCAGGGTAGAGCTCGGGAGAGGGTTCGAGAATAGGGTAGGGTCTTGTCCTAAAGATTAAGATAAAAAAAAGGGGCGGGTCCCGCATGCATCTCCGTACAAGTGGAGGCCGGAAAGATCAAACAATTGAACCGCTCACATCACTGTAGTCGTAGTTGCGTAAAGGCCGTCAGTCGGGGGCCCACGGAGCGGTGCTATGCCTTTCACTGATCTCTCTCTCTCTATCTATATCTATCTAGAGAGATCTGCTGCGTGAGCAACCCGACTGTGCGTTACATGTGCTCTACAGGCCGCACTCATCTTCCCTTATAGTAGTTTATACCATTTTTATTCTATCTTTCTTTTGAAGACGGGCGGGTTCGAAAGGCAGGGTGACGGTCGGGCCCCCTACCACTAGTCCGGCTAGCTAGTGAGCGTCGGGCGGGAAGCAGGCCGGGCCCTACGGGCGGGCATCTCCCGCTACGCAAGCAGCATTGTTCGCCATCACCCGAGAAGCAAAAGAAAAGAGAGTCAAGGCGAAAAACACAAGCATAGCATAGTGGTCTAATGACAAGGGCCGACTAAGGAAGCTCGGGACGGAGCCGTATGAATAGGAAGTGTCACGTACGGTTCCCTGAGAAGGGAGTGGCTACCCACTTCCGCTTCGACCAAGCACCACCGTTCCGCTTTGGGGCCACCCCTGACTCTACCATTATAATTGGGGTATGGGGTTCGAGACAAAGAAAGATCAAGGCAGCATATCAGTTTTTCCTATATACTTCTATTGGATCCGTTTTGATGCTATTAGCTATTCTGTTGATTCTTTTCCAAACAGGAACCACCGATTTACAAAGATTATTAACTACAGAATTTAGTGAGCGGCGCCAAATCTTTCTATGGATTGCTTTTTTCGCCTCTTTCGCCGTCAAAGTGCCTATGGTACCAGTTCATATTTGGTTACCCGAAGCCCATGTGGAGGCACCTACGGCTGGATCCGTCATCTTGGCAGGAATTCTTTTAAAATTGGGAACCTACGGGTTTTTAAGATTTTCAATACCCATGTTTCCCGAAGCGACACTTTGTTTGACTCCTTTCATTTATACTCTAAGCGCGATTGCTATAATATATACTTCCTTGACCACTTTAAGACAGATCGATCTTAAGAAGATCATTGCCTACTCCTCAGTAGCCCATATGAATCTGGTGACTATTGGTATGTTTAGTCGGGCGGCGGCCCTTAGGTCACCTATTTTGAGTTATGGACACAGAAGCAAGGCCAAAACATGTGTGCCGGGCGTGCGACCCATCATCCTACTAGCAATAGGGGAGATCAAATAGCATGTCGCAACAAAAGCGTCGATTCGAGGCGTCGCCGTCTGTTCCAAAGAAAGCCCTTAGCGCCCCGGGACGGGAGTGGGGACGGCCCTACGCGCAGACAGCTGCAGCACCGGCTCTACGAAGTCCGAATCGAATCTTTGGCTTTCCCGTGAATAATCATTGTTGGGCGCGGCGAAGCGAGCGCTTCTAGCTCTTTCGCTTGCTTCTTTCTTATTGTGGCGGCTATGTTGGCGTGGCGGAAATGAACGAAAAGCGAGATTCACGTGATTTTAAAATAGATTGATAGATGGCCTGATCTGTTCTGATAGATCGAAAGAGTAGGGACGAGCGAGAGCGACGTGTGAATAAAGGAATGGACGCTAAATCGGCTCTAAATATAAATACAGTCAATTTTGTCAGTCGACCGGTCGACTGATTAAGGAGATAGTGGCTTTGTGCTTTGTGCTTTGCCCCTAGAATATATATACAGTGCCATGTTAGACCTTAAGCAGCGAGAGCGTTACTTAAAAAGAGAGAGTAATTGCGATAGCGACGTGGGTAGAGCAATTTATTATAGTAATTTCATTCCCAAATTCATTCCATTTCTACCCAGTTGCTGAGGAAAGAAAAAGAGAAAAAGGTCCTCTATTTCTATCTATTGATGAGACAAGATATTCTCTATCTATTCTGGATCCATCAGATACATATCGATTTCTGTCTATTGGAGTCGGAAGAGTATGTAGAGCGCCCAAGCTTAAGGCCAGCTCAGTTCTCTTATCCATCGGTCCAATGCACTGGGCTCATCTCATGGAGGGAAAAAGCTAATTTTTCTGTGTTCTTCGCCGCCTCGACGCCGGCATCGTCCCACACAGAAAGAAAGAGCGCTCCGCCCCGGCCCGACCTGTAGGTCCGCTAACGTAAAGCGAGGAGTTGAGCCTGAACTGGCGAAACGAAGTCATGTAACCATACTTCCTACAGCTAACACGTGTCCAGTCCAGCGGGAACGCGCAGCGCAAACGAACGTGAGCAGCTATACCTTTTCCCCCTAAGGCCATCGGGGACCGAGTGGTAAGGCCATGATCCGCAGGGGAAGGGATCACTCATTCTTCTATTGGGGACAGGTGCACGAACGACAACTCCAAACGTCACACATCCGCCGCCTACCTACCGTTTAGGTGGCACCAGCGAGATCCAGCTAAGGTAAGGAAGTGTCGCGGCTGCTCCACTCCGCAGCGGTCTCTTTAACTTCACTTCGTTGCCTTCCCGCGCGCGAAGCGAATGGGCGCTTTGCTGTGGGTCAGTTTCGGGGCGGGGGGCGGAGAGAGACCAGAAGAATGATGAATTTGGATCGACGAGCCATTTCGTGAATCAATGGAATGTCTGTCTATCCATATCTATTCTATCTTTATATGACGGGCCATATAACTAGTAGTGTTCTTTTTTATGGCATGAGATTAAGTACGGTAGCCACATATCAGCTGCGTGCGTCCGTTGGATCAGCTTTGACGAAATTTGACCTAGCGAAAAGGACTCTAAGCTAAGCCTTCGCGCAAGCAAGCAAAGTAGAAGCAAGACGAGGAAGCGGAGCAGTCGTAGAAGCGGTAGCTTCCCCCGACCTAAGTCGCGACCATGAACAAAAAAAGGCCTTTTTCCGGGTAGTTTAAGGGCTGCTCGCCCCCTACTCTTAAAAAGGGCGATTCAAAAGAAAGGGATTACAGAGTCAATGGTACACCATTGACGACCTTAAGCTGCGAGAGCGACTATAGAATACTTGAAGGGACGACCGAAGGGGCGTAATTTGAAGTTGATGAGCTCGACCGGAGAGAGGCAGATCTGTCTACGTTTTGAATGGCCCTTCCCATTATAGTGTTGAGATCTTTCGACTGTTGCTGCGGGAGAGGGAGAGGGACTTTAAGTGTGCTCGACCGTAAGGGAGAGGTCCAAAAGCACTTATTTACGTTACCTACTGCGACGTCTGACGTAAGGAAGTGACTGCTGTGTGCTCGCTCTAAATCGTTAGTAAGTATTATGGGAGATAGTGCGTTATTTAAGTGTCAAAGTGTCTTTGGCGTAATGCCATGTTAGACTGTAGCGGTTGGGACGTTAAGTGCTCGACCGACAGGGAGCAGGGAGAGGGACGATTTATGCGAGACCTGCTAGCGAGTGGAGACGGGTAGACTATAGACGGGTAACGACGTGGCAACAAGCAGACGGTTCTCTATCATATACGCAAGGGGCTCAGAGCCTTATTTTATTAACTTGAGTACCAAAGCAAAGGCAGCTTTCGGTTTCGGGGCTGTTCACTACAAGCTATCAGCGCTGTCTTAGATTGCATAAAAATAAGAGAAGTCGACGTTCAATCTCTAAGGCGGGTTTCAGCTGATAACGGAATAGTGTTCGTGTCCAAAGGTTAAAAAAAAGCCCAACGCTTCTAGAGTTCGCTGCTTTTCCCAGGCCGGAGAAGGGCAACTACTGATTGATCGCCTTTGTTTGATATGTGTGAAATTCAGTACAATCGAAAACTAAACCCAAGCGGCCACTCACTATAGAAGCTAGAAGTAGCCTAGCCCTAGCCTATAGTGTAGTAAGGGTGAGTATGAGTCTTGTATAGTTGTCGGCCTAACCGTCATGGTCACGACATGTTGTTGATATTGATTGAGGGAGGCAGAGACTACCACGGAATCCATCCATAAACCGTAAGCCGTCACCGTCACGACTCTTTCCAAAGCCGTCATCTCATCTCCAGTGGGGGGCCGTCGGAGCACGTAGGAATGCCGACCACGGAATTATGATTGCCTTAGCGGACACTTTTCCCTTCATTCGCTTCGCGGGAGTCGCACACAGCACATAGCTTGAAGTCAGAGGGCCCGTACTACCTGCCTAACCCTTCGCTCCGAGGGACCAAGGAACTTCTAATCAACTCGGCAGAAGGGAAGGGGCCTATGTATTTGCATGACCCCCTGCAGATTTGACCCTACCGTTGACCCGGAGCCAATCCCCTAGCGGTCCTGCCACCACGCCGCAGAACGGGAGCTCATGTGGAACCTTGGATTTCTGGCGTAAGAGTGGTGGAACGTAACAAAAGATTACGGCCGCGTAACATAGGGGCCTACTATGAGGGGAACTCGGCCAAAGGAGACCCGAAGCACCCGGCCCTACCTTCTTATTCTGTAAAGCCGACCTCTTTTTCGCCAGTGCTGACGCAGTGCGCGCTACGATAAGGAAAGCTAAATCCCTGTGGGGGCCGGTGCCTTTTCTTTTGACGGCCACGTCGCAAAATATAAAGTGTGTCTCGTCCCTCTAGCACCAGTCGTGAATGGTAAGGGGCCATTCTACAAAACTACGACAGATCTACCCCTAACTTTAGAGCCAAAATTACTTAAATCTACTATCGGACTAACTTGAAAACGATCCCTCCGGCCCTTCCTTGTATTCAGACGTCACTTCGTTCGTCCCTCTCGCATACGCTCGAGCCCGCGTCATTATCATTCGCTCCTCTCTTTGTCAGCCGTGGGGAAGCCTTTATGTCTGAGGCGGGGGGAGGGGCCTACCTATCCCGATAGGACCCCAGGAGCTGTTTAGAGGTTCCATATTGCCGAGCCGAAGGGCACTTCTTCTGTACGTGATCGTAGTATGTCACGTCGTCTCGTCCTCGCAGCATCGAAGAGTACCTATGCACTATGTTCCGGTTCACTGATAAGGAAGATAGAGTTGGGGTAGGGGTCTACGATGTGAGACTTGAGCCCGGGGAGAAAGATGCGCTACTCTTCACGGAAGCAGGAACCGTGTTGTCAAAAAGATCGGGGGTTAGAGATCTCTGATACTACCATAGATCCGACAGAGCGGAACGACCAGAAAAAGAAGTGGAGTTAGAAAGCCGTATGATAGGTGGTCACTATCTTGTACGGTTCGGGGGGTAATCGGCGTACGGAGGGGGAATATTTGGCTCTATCGAACATACAGGGAATAGGAGGTAGCATTTTACTGATGTTAAGTCATGGACTGGTTTCTTCAGCCCTTTTTCTATGTGTTGGTGTTCTATATGACCGGCATAAGACTCTTATTGTTAGATATTTCGGAGGTTTAGTGAGCACCATGCCGAATTTCTCTACCATTTTCTTCTTTTTCACTTTAGCCAATATGAGTCTACCTGGCACTAGCAGCTTTATCGGGGAATTTCTAATCGTAGTAGGAGCTTTCCAAAGAAATAGCTTAGTAGCCACATTAGCTGCGCTTGGGATGATTTTAGGCGCGGCCTATTCCCTTTGGCTATATAATCGTGTGGTTTCAGGAAATTTCAAACCCTCTTTCCTCCATAAATTCTCCGATCTAAATGGCAGAGAAGTCTTCATATTTCTACCTTTTATTGTTGGAGGGGCGACCGTCCGTTGAACTACCAAGTAAACCCATGTGATCATTACATTGTAGGTGCTTGCGATGGGACTACTGCTACTTCCCTCATAAGTCATGGGTGGCATAGCCCGTAGCAGACCTTTTTTTATCCATTTCTTTATTACCCCAGAGGGGCCCGGGTGGGACCGAGAGAAAGAAAGGACGGGGGGCGACCATGCATGGCACTTCTCGACCGTGTCTCCGAGGGACAGTTGAACGAGCGACTCATGAATGCTGCCGGGTTGGACGAGCCAATAACTCTATAGCGTTCGGTCTCTTTTTTGAGCAAGAATCAGAGCGGACTGCCTGCCCTTCACCATGATACGGACTCCAAGTTCTTATGGCAGAGCACGAGGAGTTTCCTTCAATATGATGATGGGAATGGAAAGCAGAAGCACGACTGGGGTCTTCGTGGTCCGAGATATATCAGTCACAGTAACGTAAGCATGAGACTCTTTGGTAGTACCGGTGAACCAGATGGCCGCGGCGAGGGAATCTGGGACGGAGGACTCGTAATATCTCTATAGATCCGGCAAAAGCGAAAGACCCCCTAAGGGCGCTGAGTCTGGCCGGGTGCGAGCTGGACATAGCTTATGGCTAGAGCAATTGGAGGGGGCCCAGCAGAGAGAACAGTAAGGATAACGAGCGCGGAGCCCGCTTGGCGGGCGGCAGGAAGGGTAGGCCAAGAGCCCAGTGAACCGGGCGGGGCACTCGAGGAAAGGGGGGTGAGCAGATAAATTGGCCCCGCGGAACTTTCGAAAAGCAAGGTCCGAGGACGGGAGGCGACGTGGGAGGTCGAACCAAGGACCTATGGAAGTCGGGGCTCCGGTCAATATTGGATCAAACGGACCGTCACGTCTACCCTAACCCGTCTACTCGTATTATATTAGTTTAGTTCGCTGTCGGATTTCAGTTTATCCTTTTATTTTTCAAGACACCCTACCGAGACAACGGACACTCTCAACGTATCCTCCACGCGCTGGGCAATTCTCTTTCGTGCGTCTTTCTCGTGGCGGGAACAGAACAAGAGGGACCGGCCGCCCAGGGCTCGAGGGCGAGCCATACGAGAGTGAGTAGAATTCTCTTGGAGTTCTGGTTCGGGCCCCTCTCGATCTTTTTCGTATTAGGGAAGGGGGAAGGAGTCTAAATCAATGGACATTAATGAACCATCATTGATGGACGTTGCACATGACACGATCAATTCGACTCAAGGTCCGGCGCTAATAGAAGTTGCTTACTCTTAGTCTAGCGAAGGTGCCAGGGCAGGGCTTTTTTCGTAGTCATAGTGGTAGGGTCTCATGAGATCTAATCTATGCCGGCCGTCGGAATCAAACGAAGGTCGAAGGACCATTCGATTCATTAAGGGGGAAGGCCTCTTTTGTTGGCGGGGGGGAACGGGACCTCCCGGCCTCGATTCTTTTGTCCTCCGGCCGGCTTATGCAGAGCAGCGGGGCTTTGCCCTCGCCTGGCGCCATTCCCGGACCTAGCAGCAGACGGGCGGGCCTGAATTCAGAGCGGACCAGACTCTTCTTTGTCTGCTCCCACGCACGCAGACCGGAAGATCTCAGTTGTCCTGGACTAGACAAGTACGTAGAGATCTTCGTAGGACCGGGGAGGGAGTCTCTTCTTTTCTTTTCTAGGATTCCAACTCACGCCACGCACGGAGATTTTTCCAGTTGAGGGCTCGGCTCCCCCGACTCAACAAGGTTAGCTTACTACCTGCCTCTACAGAAGAGGTCTACTTTGTACCGCCCGGAGGTCATATAGATCGGAACCCGGAGCGAGGAAAGGGTTGGTGTGGCCACAGCTACAACTACTGGCGCGTGAAAAGGGCTTAGATTCGTTGGGCGCGGGCCCCGAAAGCTTAAGTAGGGCGACCTTACCATAAATTAAATAAAAAAAAAGCGCTCCCCCCTTCCCCTATTTCTGCATTTCATTCTCGATCCGCCTCATTAAAAATGAGAATTGATTCGAAGTAAGAAAGGGTCGGTCAATAGCATAGCTCTTTCTTTCCCGGGTCTCCTTGAGAAGGAAAGGCCTGAGCATTCCTAATCCGGACGCCCCAGCTTGGCGAATCGCATCCCCGCGCCGCTCCTGACCGTTCTCGCTAAGTCTTTGCAACGGCTGGGAAACCTGTCTACGAAGCGAAGCCTATTGCCACGCCGACCATCAAGAGCGCGTCGTTCTCACTCGCCCCGACCGCAACTTAAATACTCATAAATGCGAATATCTTTTAGGCAATAAAGATAATACTTCATATAATATAATACAATAGTCGAATATCTGAATAAGTCAGTAATTTCTTTGGGACATGAGCTCTACCCCTATGGTCGGCCCTATCGGTCGAGAACTTAATTAACCCCTCCACGTCGCTATCGCAGCTTAAGGTCTAACATGGCACTTACTACTTTACTACGACAGATCTACCGGTAGTCGCCCCGTCGTGACGTCTACCCGTCTTCACGTCGCTGTCGCCCTTCCTCTTCTATCTCCCAGTTTACTTGAATTTAGAGCGAAGTGACTTTACTTACGTTATCACATGAATCGCCCCAACCGCAACTTGAATACTTTTAAATACTAACCGCCAAAGACACACGCACTATCTCCCTTCCTTACGTCAGCCCTCCGTCCCATAATACTTACTTTAGATTAAGGGCGACTGGTCGATTTCCTAGAATAGCTAAACGAGCCCTCAACACTATAATTTGCCTCTCCAACTCAGTCGAGCCAAAGCACTATCTCATAACAATATTATGACTTTAGATTAAGAGCGACCCCTGCCATACTAACTTAAAGCGATCCCGTCTCAACTACTCATAATGTTGTGCGTCTCGTCACCAACAAATACGAATAAATACGTGAATGGCATTGCAGACTAAACATAGTTGTAAGTTCGTGAATGGTAAGGGGCCATTCACTCTTGGAATGTGAACTCTACCCCTATGGTCGAGCACGTCTACCCGTCTCGTCCCTTCCTTTAGTCAGACGTCGCAGTAGGTGTCGCTCGTCCAAAGCACTATCTCCCAGACTTACTAACGATTTAGAGCGACCCAACTCAAAAGGTCTAGTTCCCGTCTCAACGTCGCAGTAGGTGTCGAAAGCACTATCTCCCAGACTTACAAAATTGACTGTATTTATATTCGATTAAGGCGATTAAGGGCGACCCTTAAATTGACTTACTTTAGATTAAGGGCGAACCCGTCTATAGTCGCAGTAGGTGTCGAAATCACTATCTCCCTAATCGGGAGACCCTTAAATTGACTTACTTTAGATTAAGGGCGAACCCGTCGGTTCCTTGGGCCTTCTCTTTTCTTTGATGGAATGGCCCAGCCCAATAAAGGAAGGTTAACGTACGCGATGCGTTCCATTTGTACGAATCGCGAACATACCACGCACGACCGGATGTAGAGCCTGAACTGGCAGACCGACGCAGGTGCCAGATCCTCAGAGTCTCGATCAGCCTAGTGCACCAACCACGTGGTACGACGGGCACTCAAAGACCTGGCGAGGCCCACCCAAGAGCGCCATATGTCATATGGGAACTCATGGCAGGACACAATCCTTATTGTTTATATATCTGGTAAGAATAATAAGAAAGAAAAGAGTGTCTGTCCAGGTTGGTTGATGAGCCTAGTGATAGGAGACTATCTAGCTTGGTTCGGAGAGCACTTGTTGGGTTAAAGATTCTTTGCTAAATGTTAGGCCATAATGCTGAACTCTTGACCCTACTTGTTCGGATGGGTCTTCACCCCAAAGTGTTCCCGGACTGCATGCATACATCCGTAAGTAACTTAGTGCAACATGGAAAATGGAATTGAGAGGAATCAGCAAAGAAAAGAAAGAGTTTCCGGGTGACTGGATGGATCGCCCAACGAACCGACGCGGAGGACAAAGCGCAGCACTCCCGTAACTGATCCTTTTGTAGGTGATGGGGCAGAGTGGATGGAGGTCCCCAGGCAAGAGTTTCTGTTGTTCTGCCTTAATGAGTGGGGGAGGTAGCCTCATTAGGAAAGAACTACTGGCACGGACTTTCGGAGGTCGATCCTTTAAACAAATAATCAATGAATACCCCAACTCGTAGATAAGTGCTATTTTGAAGACACTACTAATCTAATTTCGATCTTTTCCATTCAGCCTTATATTTGATCCCCGTCTCAACTAAATGAAGTGCGTCTCGTCCCGCAGTCGTTCATGGCCCAAAGCCATTCACTCTACCCGTGGGCACAGCAAAAGACGACAGAGGCATAAAGGAAGGTTGATGCAGAATAAGCGATGTTGGTGGCCTTAGCTTAGGAGATTGGGAGTAGTAAGTGCCCGTGGGGTGAGACTTGTCCTCTGAGATGGCGAGAATTGGTAGCCACACCTGGAACTACCCTATAAAAAGGCCAATTAAGGCATGCCTGACTAACATCAATGACAATCACACACGAGCATCCCTTATCGTGCCAAATAGCTCTTGATTAAAGAATGATCTGCTTCAAATCGTTCGTGTGTGTGCCCAGTCCTATCCTTCAACTTCTACCAGAACTACAAGAGAAAAAGAGCTAATGAAAGAATAAATTAAAAGAGAAAGAAAAGAGATGTTGATGTTGAGTGAAAAATATGAGTGAGAAGCATGAAGTTCATTCCTTCAAGTACTCGGAAAGTTAGGGCACCAGCTTAAATAGTCCCGAACGCTATAGAGAGAAGCGACTTAATAGTGAGAGGTTTCTTTCCCTGCCTTTGTGACTATGTGCCCGAGCCAGTACCTTGAGCTCGAAAGGACAGAATTGACTCTACTTGTGGGGCCCGAAGATCTGCTTAAGATGTGATAAATTATCATTGATGTTCTTTGATTTGAGAAGTGATATCATCTAAGTATACAACAAAGCATTTTACCGGATTGCTAAAAGCTACATCCGGTTGCACCTACATTTATCAATCTGAAAGGCATTCTTTCTTTTTTAGTAAAAAAAGCAGTTTGATTATATCCATAACCAACCACCTGTGGATGTACTATGAATTGTCACTCCAGATCCATCCGGTCGGGCGGGGTTGAAAGAACTCCAAGCGTCTGCCATAGCTGGTTTTTCACTTCACAGCGAGAACAGCTCCGCTAGAGGCATGCACTACTTCGCATGAAAAACAAAAACAAACTCACTAAAAGAATATTTGTCCGTGCGTGCACGTCGCTCGTCACTTCCTTACGTCAGCCCTCCGTCCCTCTCCCTTTCGGTCGAGCATATCCTAGGGTCTCCTATCTCCCTTATGGTCGATCCCGTCGTTCCTCGGCCCTCTCCCAGAATTGACAAAATTTACTTACTTTATATTTAGAGCCGATTTAGAGCGAGCCCAACATGTCACTTCCTTTAGTCAGACGTCGCAGTAGGTAACGTAAATAAGTGCTTTTGGACCTCTCCCTTACGGTCGAGCACACTTAAAGTCCCTCCACTTGGAACTTGTCAAGAACTTGACTTTTCTAGAGTTGTAGAAAAGTGTTCCCAAAGGTCGTAAATAAAACATCATCACTTCCTAATCCAATTTGTATTTTGTTTTTTTTCTTGTCCTCCTTTGTAAAAACTAAAATGAGGATCAGTTTAATTCTTCCATTTGAAACTCATGTTCATGGTCTCTTCCCCTAAGTTGCCCGTGTGAAAAGAAAGAAGATAAATTGGGCCATGTTTCCCGAGAGAGACTGCCTTCTCTCAGGCCAGCAGTCTGATACTTCTAGTCGACTGCTCTATGACGGTCTGACCTCTTTTCTGGGCTCTGCTCGCTCGTCTACGCTCCGACCAGACGAGTGACATTCATGGAACGAGTATCCTGGACAAGAAAAAACAAACTCCACGTCGCTATCGCTCTCCCAGCCTCTCTCTCCCGATCCCGCAGCAACAGTCGTTCATGGCAAGATATTAGTAAGTCCGACAGATCTGCCCATGGGGGTCGAGCCTATCCTGACTCAATTACTCTCCCGATCCCGCAGCAACTTACTTAAATTAAAGGGTAGAAATTGAATGGTAAGGGGCTACGAAACGTAGAAAGATCTAATAGACTTAACTTACTTGAAACTTTCAAAGTCGAGTCAATCTTAGGTCGGCGGTCGATCCCTCAACTACTCTGTTAGTCGGCTCTCTCCCTCACGGTCGAGCTATTACATACCCTCAACGCAACAGGTCTAACATGGCATGGGCCTTTCCAAAGAGACTAAATAACTAATTCTAATTGGCTAATTCTAATTGGTCGATCTAGCTTAAGGTCGTGAATGGCATGGGCCTTTGAGACTAAATAACTATTGGTCGATCTCCCTTAGGTCGAGCCCTACGGCCCTTGCTTTAAGTATAAGAAATAGGAGTAGTCAAAAAGGCAATCAATCAGAATCTCGGATAAAATGAATGAAAGTAGTAGTCGTGCACTTTTATCAAATAGTGTGGAATTGACATAATATATATACCTTATGGGGATCCCTATCTTTATCTCTATCCACGGGATACCTATCTATATAGAGAGATCTATCTATAAATTGATCTAGACTATCCTCTATCCGGATAGAGATGTCCCTATGAGCGACTACGCCGATCTTTTCTTATATGTTTTGGCCACGCCCGTTTCCGCTCCGAAGAGGAAGGTTTGGATCTTTCAATCTTATGTCGTGAGGGATGTGACCTATGTTAGGTCCATAAGATACCACAGCTTTTGGTGTTCTATGATTGACCTCCGAATAATGAGTAGGTAGTTCGATCCTTTTGATTCTGATCTTCCTAGTAAAGGGGGATCCAGAGCAATAGGTCGAATTACTATATAAAGAAGACTTGTAAACCAAAGGACTGATTGTTCGAGTAGGAAGATTTCGGTTTTTCTCCTTCCTTCTCTTCAATAATAATAAGTATTTGAAATGAAACAAATTATTCTTCATTCTGTTGTGCTCAGCGAAGGAACTGCCTAAGCATACTTTTGCGGATCCAAACTTCTTTGTTCTTTCTAAGTCTTCTTCTTGCATAGAAGAACGCAACTCTTGCAAAAACCGGGATTTGAGTAGTAGGCGGCACCCCCTCTGAGTTTTGAGTAGGCTCCACCATTCTGTTTTGGTTCTTCTCCACATTCTGACCGGCAGGAATTTGCCTATTCTTTTTCCAACTGATATGTCGATATAGAAAGATCTCCTTATTTTTCTTTCTTCACCGCGGGCGTCATTTTCTTGAAAATCAATTAGATCACCATGGGAAACTTTGCTATTTCTAATGCTTACCAGTCCATTATTCACACAAACCCTTCGATGACTTATCGGCTGCCTTGCTTGAGGAAGAGTCTCACAAAAATGGAGACGAACCGGAATCACGTCCGATCTTGTTTCAAGATTGAGTAGAAAAGGGATAATTGAAGTTCGTTCTCTTCCTCTGTGCATCTCCCTTATGGGTAAATCCCAATAAGAAAGGGGCAACTTTCGTGTAGTTTGTGATTTAATGTTACTGTTTAGATTCAATCTCAGATAAATCTTTCTTTTAATAGATCTCCTCTTGTTCCTCAATCTTCGGAGAATGCGGCGTTGTATTAGAGAAAGTGATCTTTTCCGAACATTTCCTAGAAGTAGACGACACGCTTTAAATCTTAATGCAGGCATGGCAGATCTCGTTGATAAAGTGTTTTTCGCCACATCGCGTATAACGGGTTAAGCCTATTCCCAATTCTTCCACGACCCCCCACGAAGAGTCCTCCCTTAACTCAATTAACTACGATCATTCCTGTGGTTGCCTAGTTTATGTCAGTTCTCATAAGTCCTAGATATACTACTTTATTCCCATGCTACCTATTCTAGTGCACTAGGTAGGAGAGGGGGACAAGACCTACATTGCTATACCTGAATCAGTTTGATGAAACTACCGTGCTTGCACTTGGACTTTTCTCCTCCTTCTATGCTGACAGAAGCGGATAGGCAGGCAACAAAAAAGAGGAAAAATGGATAGGGCCGACTGATAAGGAGGCGACGTTCAGTCTATCTTCGATCCATCTTATTTTATTGCGCTTCAGCTTCCTTACCCTGATGGAATCTTTCTGGATAATGAGCGCTCTCTCTGCTCTCTCTTCCTAGCAGTTTGATTGAAACCCAATTACTATAAGATAACTACAGGCACTTATTACATTTCTCTCTGACGAGGCACCTGTAAAGGAGCGGGGGTCCGGTGAGGCTCTTGAAGGAGTTGCGCATGAGACTTCTCTTTTTGTTGTTGCCATTCACTCTGTTTCAACAGGTGCTATGCCTTATTGAATTGAACCAAACAGGATTCAAGGTTGGATCCCGAGCCCGAGTCCAGAGATAAAGAACCCTCACCCTGACGGTGGGAATGTGATCACTTTATTCATCTGTTTTCCCTCAAACAGACTACAGAGCTTCAACTACATATGCAACTGGAAGGGAATATGAGTGGAGTTCCGGAGAGAATTAAACATTAAAGTTAGCGTTCGGGTTCTCTCGTTTCTGGTGTTTGAGTCCTCCTAATAGAGTCTGCTGTTCGGGAAAGGAGTTCATTCCAGTTTCAAGAGATGGTTGTTATATTAAGAAACTACCTTGTAGGCGGAGAAAGATCTGAATTAACAGAGTTCGCCGGTAAAAGTTGAATTGAAAAGGTTCAGAAAGGGCTCGGTTCGGGACTCAGAATTCATCCCTACTCACCTGGTCCTCGTCTCCTTCCCTAGGATTCAAAGCCTGGCATCTGTTTCTTATAGTAAGATGCCCAGATAAAGCTATCAACTCACTTAAGGAATGAACTACTCTTTTCGGAGAGGGTAGAGTGAATGGCCAATTACTTCCTTATTCAGATATTTCGACTGGCGAATGAATAATGACGCGCTCGACAGAAGATAAGAAAGCCAATAGTCTCAGTCTCTTTTGCCCTTCGGACCCAAAGCAAGAGGCCTCTCACTCCTCACTCGATTGCATTGGCGTCGACCCGGCTCACGGCCTCATCGCAAATGAAGGGCTTTTCCGCCTATAGTCTAACTCGCACGGACTATGCTTTGTTCACTCCTCTTATTGCTTTCGCTCGTTGGCTTTGAATCTTATCTTTTCGCACTCTTTAAATGGAATTGGAAAGCGCTATAAGCATTTCTTATTCTCTTTTCCTTCCTGGGCTAAACTAATGATAGTAAGGAAGGAGCGGTCTACCACGGAGTGAGAAAGGAGATAAGAAGGAAAGAAAAGATGAGGGAAGCGGAGATAGAGTCTCTCAATATTAAATCAAATTGTAGGCACTCCACTCTAACTCACCACCATGGCTAGTTCTGATATTATGTGAGGCTTGACAGAGAGGGATAGAATTGAACACATAAGTGAGCCGAGGCCCATTGAAAACACATATCAAAGAAAGGCGATCAAGAACACATATCAAAGAAAGGCGATCAATCATTCAGTAGTATAGTTGCCTGGTCTAGTCTAGTTCGCTTTTCGAACCCTTTGGTGTCTAGTTCGCTTTTCGAACCCTTTCCCTTATCAGCCTTAGTCGACTTCTTTCTCAATCTAAGTGTGCTCAACTGTCCGAGCCTTCCTTGTCAAGTTAATGCGAACCTTCCTTATTATAATTAAGCTAATAGCGTCTGCTTCTTGCCACTGATTCTTTTGAAAGAGCCAATTCTACCCGGGGGTCGGGCGACTGCTACTGCTCCGCGTCTTCATAGCGATTGGGCGAAGGCCTCCGTAACGGTACAAGCACTGAGACTACCATATATATAACTACTGAAGATCATGCCGGACTAATGCTCGTAACCTACCCATATGGGCTCGTTACCTAAAGAGAGAGTAGAATGATATAGAATAGATATGGATAGATTCCATTCATTCACTCGGAGAGAGTAAGTAGAATGAGATATAGAATAGCCCCCCTAGGACGAGTCTGAAATTCCTTGATAAGGCATTGGCCCACCGGGCGAGTCGACTGAGCCAAAGGCCTCGAGCTAGCCCTTTCTTTACTTTAATATCTGAAAACACTTTCGACCCTGCTCGACCAAGTAACGTGAATCCGGTGCCATTTCTTTAATGAGGGTCAGGTCTAGGCGCTATGCCTTTCCGGACGGGTACTCAGATCTTGCTAAGAGATTATAAATTGACCAGAAGCATTCTCCCTTCTTCCAAAAAAAGAGCTAGGATTTGGATTCAAGTAGAGGAAACCCGAAAGAGTAGTCGCCCTTCTAGTCTAGTTTCGATAGGGTAGTCCACCATTCAGAACTCATAGCGGTTAACTGCCATTGGCACTCGTCCAAGACAGGGATCAGCCTTCGAAAAAAAGGAGGAAATGGAAGCACGATTCTCATATCGGAGATCGGAGATATTATACTTCGGGACAGCTGTCAATTCTGAGCGGGTTCAATTCCCGGTAGTATCGCACCTCTTGCTCTTCCACGTGCCATGCCTAGTCCAAGTAGAGTGGATCGCAGTCAGCAGAACGGGAAAGAGGAAAGAATTCCGTAGAGGAGGTGCCTGTAGCAGAGTAAGAGCAAGTCTTATTTCTAGTCGTGAGCCTCTTGCGGGAAAGAAAGAGTGGTGCACTGTTCCCAATCCCTTCAAGCACACACCTTTCTTTGTACGCTTTCTTCGCCCAGATCTGAATCATCTGCCTTCATTCCCCCCTCCTTTCCGTCCCTTTCAAGCGGTCTTGCCAATCTAGAGATAGCGCTAGTTAGACCAGTGAGGCACCGAGAAAGTGCCTTTGGTTTGGGGCGCGCTCAAAGCTTTAAGCCCAACCAAAGCTAATGGCATTTAATGAGAGATTGAAAGAGTCTCTTAGTTCCGCCGAGTAAGATGAATAACTTAAAGTGGCTTTCCGACTTCGCTGTCGGCGAAAATATTCAATATCGGCCGCGTCCACTTCTTCTGCTTTCCCTTATTCTGTTTCTCCTTCTTCTGCACTTTGCTTTAGTCCGAAAAAGGCTTCTTATCTTTCATAAGATAGATTCTCGGCTCCCTTTGCCGTGGAAGAAGGGAGGGGCCAGATAGGCGTGGAGAGTAGTCTATGCCTTCTTCTTTATAGTGTGCTGGTGATCTGACTAGGGTGCTTGGCGTAGCTAGTGGCATAGCGGGCACTGCTGTGGGTTGATATTGCAATTCATTACGCGGGTCTCACTCAAATCTGACGGTCAGAGTTCTAAGAAGTAGTGCTCGGGAGTCCAATCTCACTTATATTATATATAGTATCAATCCGATCACAAGTCCTCTTTATTATTTGATCTTATCTGATTATACGCTCTATAACTATAAGTGATCCGGGATGAGTTCCATGCTCTCAGTGCGATACGGATGGAATGCTATTCAAGCCTAGGCACCCTAGACTCAAAGAGAGAAAGACCATAGACCCATAGATGGATGTCAGAAATCCTATTCACGATAGCGCATCCCCACTTTCGTACGTGGTACTCCATTTCAAGCACAAAGGGAATGAAAGGAAGAGGCTAGGTTAAGCCAACACTAAGGACAGCTGGTCTTCTTCACCCTAAGCAACTCAGCGAAGGCCGCCCACCATAACTTCATGTCTATAGCCTCGGGTCCATATCTTGGCAAAAGGATAAGGACTGCTGGTCCACTTACCGCACAACACACTGTTAACCGTCCACTTCTTCGGGGACCAATGAAAGGGGACAGGACGGGAATCCAGACCCCACACGAAGGGAAAGGAGAACAAGGGTAGGTATGCACTTACTGCACGAATGCAAGACAGCGGATCAAGGGTATCTTATCTAGGACCGGAAATTTGCTCATCTGATCGAATGTCGTCTCGAGCTTGATTTTTTCCCGTTCCTCATAGTCACTCTCGTTCGCTCCTCTATTCTCACTAGGCAAAGCTCTATCCTCTAACAGAGGTACAAGGGGTATGCTTACCGCAAACTACAATGGAAAGCATTCCTCTTATGGGACCAATCTTTGGGATCACCTCCACTCCGCTTTGTATGCTAGGCTTAGTCCAGTCTGCTATGCTTTGTCCGCTATACTAAACTCTCTTACTCCGGTAAGGGCCCTCTACCAACCCCGACCTCAATCATCGAGGACAGGAGAAAGGATAGAGCTCATCCCCGGGGAGGGCATGGCTGATCTGTCTTATTCATCTATTCATACTCTCCCCTTGCGATAGGCAGAGCCATCTACCTCTGCCTATCCCCTAAGGACTTATTCGACATTAATTCTCCCGGTCCTCTTCTCTCTTTCCTTCCGCTCCTAGACAATGGGATCTTCTCTCTCTTCCTAGAGAATGGTCCTATACGGGCACCCGAGCTCTTCCACGCTCTCCTCACCAGGATTCCCAGACAATCGCTCCAGATTCCCGTCTTTATCCAATGCCTAAGCTCTAACTAAACCACTTCTCCAACTGCATGCATACACTACTGATATAAGTAAGTAAGATACTTAGATGACTGCTACCAAGCCTCTGTCATCATGCAATCGTTATTATATATAATGACTTTATCATCTGGTATTCTCAAGCATAGTGTAGTGTAGTGTTGGACCAATCGACCTAGCATCTGCCAAGATCGGGACAGAGAGCAGAGCTCAGTCGCTTCGGAGCAAGCAAAGCAACTCAAACTAAGGCGAGCAGGTGAGGCTCTTTCCCCTCTTTCCCCGCTCCCGAAGAGTCTATGTCGCCATCCACGACCTAGCGGGCACGGCTACATTACTTTGATCGGTCGGTCGGCACTCACTTTCAACTCATAAGTTCTATGGTGCCCTCCCTCTCGCTAAGGCTCGAATGCGCGAGGTGCGTTAGATAGTGACGCGTAGTGACGAACGAACGAAAGTGACGCAAAGTAGACGGATCCTGTAGAAGAAGTAGCCCACCCAGTAGAGAAGTCTCGATCCAATCTTGCCAACTAAACACTTCTCCACTTCTTAGCACAGCTGTAGTAAAGTAGGCAAAGGAAGCACTGCAATAATTCATTTAAATTCGATCCCAATGAAGCTGATAGAATCGTAGGCGTTTGACTGCATTCATTCATTTAACTATAGTGATGCGTAGGCGTTTGACTGCTTTCATTACAGAAATGTTAGTGATCGAGGCATGAGGCATAGGTCTGATCGAATGGGGCAAGCACCTCTCTTATCCCATGAGCACAGCACTACTTTAATTAATATATGATGAGTACTCTAAGCGAAGTCGAGATCAATAATGAATCAATCAAGCACGATTGCACGATGCTTTGTCGAATGAGACAAACGGAACGAAGTGGAGAGAGAGAGTTTTTGTCAAGTTCTCCACCTCCACTGGGGGCAATCTCAGATCAAGAATCATGGAAAAGATAAGCGAAGAGACAATTGAAGCGATAGCGGAATGCGGCAGCCGCGAGCGGGATTCTTATCCGAATTCATGGTTCGCTGAGAAGACGTTCGAGACCAATACCCGACATGAGACCAAGAGCACTCTTAGAGAGATGAGAACTCATATGTATGTGAGCAATCAATCCCGACCATTCAATCGAAAGAGCGAATACTGAGTGAAACGACGCAGAGAATGGGCAGAGGCAGATCCACATCCACATACGACCTCGAGTGAGAGGTGATGCGGAGCGGTTCAGAGTTCCAAAGTCACTAGATTGGGACCGGAAAAGAGCTTTTGCCCACACCCCTGATTTATCTTAGCAAGCCCGACTAAAGAGCATAGCTTGGAAGTTCTATTGGGACCATGGTAGGCATAGCTATCTTCCATGGGGGGGACTCCTACCGATGACTGGAAGGGAATTGCGAAGTCGAGAAGCGAAGTCGAACTTCCGGGCTGCCGCTAAACGCTCTCTACCGCATTTCTGCCTCTATCTCTACCGCTATTACTTGATTTGACCCGCTCCGCTCCACTACCTATTTGACCCGCTATCGCTGCAATTGGCCGCTGCACTTGTCGGGGCCATTAGTCCAAGGCCGGGAGAGGAGAGGCCCAACCAACCGATGAAGCCGAGAAGTTGCTTTTTCTTTAACTTTGTAAGTCTAGCGTTCATGGCGGTTGTCTCGCGTCGAGTACTGCTATATAAGGAACTATCGGAGCATCGGCTCTGTCGCAGTGGTTTTCGCAGCGAGATAGCAGAGTCGGCTCGTTCGGTTATTCGGAATACTTGTCCGCTCGCTGGCTCGTTCATTCCACTCTATTCCTATTATCTTATTGTCGGATTCACTCGCGGGCCTAATGGTCTCCACGAAGTGGTGTCCTCGCTCGTCACTATAGTTCGCTCCAATAAGAGGTCCCAATGCGAAGTCGAAAAGACGAAAGCGATATGACTCCTAGTTGAGGACTGGAAAGAACCGCTAGTTCAGGACAGTACCCAATAGACGATTGATTAGCCGATAGCAGATCATAATTCCCTTCTAGTTGAGACGGTGAGACGAGCGGAGGACCATGTCCAGTTTCGCGAGCAGGTTAGCCGAGGCGGGTCAAGTGGATCTTCTTCGACTGGTCCCTCTTCAATGGGTGGCGGTCCGAGACCACCAGGCAGAACAGAGCCGTCTACCTTCCCTGGAGAACAGAGCTAAAGGAGAGCTAGTTAACCGAATGGGACTGGGAGACAAGTCCGCCTAGTCCGAGTGACTGGTGAAAAGGTCCAGCTTCCCCGTAAAAGCTTACCAGTTACAGCTTACCACTGGTTCATAGTTCAGGGGTCCGGTTGAGAGTTCCGAGTCGCCAATAGAAAGAAAGGGCCGAGCGAACTTACAATAATAGAGATTAAGTTCGGGGCGACGTGGCGAGGTGGAGAATAAAAGCGAAGTCGAAGGAAGGGTGAGTTGCTAAGGGTTTAGATTTTGTCTTCTAAACTTATCGCGTCGATAAAGCGGCCCATCCTAGATGCGTGAGGAGCCGAGAGTAGATTGAAGCTCCTAGACCCCCTCTGGGGAATGTTCAACTAACGAAGGGACTCGACTAAAGGTGCGAAGCGAGATCATGGTAGGGCATAGGTCGGAAAAAGGTAGTCTGACTCTCAACCCTATGATCAGGCACCAAGACCTGAGCTTCTTTCTCTAGCTGCACTAGTGGATGGAAGGTCCCCTCATTGATCCAGCCTAGCGCCAGGCCTCAGGCAAGCGCTCCTAGTTTTCTACCTTAGAGTAGAGCCCACACTATCGGGAGAGCGCTAAGTGACTCTCTACCCTATAGGTGCCTATTCACTATTCGCTTGGGACTCCAATCAAGGTTCTGCTCAGGTAGCTCAGCTCTCCGATACCGAAGACAATGAGTCCAGGTCTCGCCCAGAAGTTAAAGAGAGAGAGCGCCGCCCGAAGCTCTTGCTTCAAGATCTCATTTATTTCACAAGAGATTTGGTAGAGCTAGACTAGAGGTAAATAGGGACTTGGAATCGGAATTAATTCCTTAGCCGCCTCTCTTCTTTCTCTCAAAATAATGAGAGTCCTTGCCTACTCCACTCAGTTTCGGGATTTCCTTCTTGTAAAGCCAGAGAGTATAAAGAAGGCAGATCAGACCTAGGATCAGATCTATCCATTCCTATTTATTATGCGTGCCTCGAGTACTGTGGTGGGTCAAAAGACAGTGAATCCGAAAGAAATGAAGAATGAACTAAAAGAGGAGTAGACGTAGGGAAGGCCACGACTTGGGTGATAGGATCATCTCTAAGGGGATGCAAATACGAGAAGAGCTAGAGGTCCTCGGATCAGGTTGAAGCTTTCCAGAGCTAGATTAAGAACTGAGAGTTGGAGACTTTCTATCATGCCGCCTTCGTCAGCCCCGAGCTTACGGTGGAGCGTTAGCACACTCGGGCAAGTTAATTTATGGACAGGCGGGCTCAACTATCAAAGTGAAATGATGCGGGCGAACCTGGCGCGAAAGAACCGGACCATATGGTGGGAAGTATGATAGCGGAGGCGAACCCGAAAGAGCACTCAATGAGGATAGGCGAATTAGGCCCGCGATAGCGACGTAGAGAGATGGAGTCGGGCGGATTTAGTCGGGGGAATCTCAGTCCCTCATTCAATGAGTGCGTGCCGGGCCATAGAGCACAATAAAATAAGGAGGGGGCCTTATCATTTTCACTATTTATTAAGTTAAGTAATTAGTGACCCGCTTTTAGCTTGACGACCGTAGGGAGCTTCACTCCAGCGCAGTGATTATGAGAAGTTAAAGTAGCCAGCGATGCGATTCGATCCGGAGGCGATTAGCTTCCCTTTGCTATTACGCTCCCGGGGCATGATCTTATCTACGTAAGGTGCGAGTGAGAACGACGCCCTCAAGTGAGGCACCCGACCGGACAAAGGGAGCTCCGTCACGAGCAGGACTCTCTCAAGTATCTGACGTGATTAGGCGGGGACAGGATTCGAACCTGCAGTCTTCAGGTCATGAGCCTGATGAGTTGACCCATTACTCTACCCCGCGTCTTCCCCTGATCTTCATCGTCTCGTTGGTCTTCGAAATCTCTGAGTCCGACAACCGCGGCAACAGATATCAGACCAGTCACACCGCTTATTGCATCAAGCACCGGTAATTTACCTAAAGCAAGAGGAAAGGGAGGACGGGCCTATGAGATTCTTTATATGATACCACATACGAGACCACCATTGATAGACGTCAACTCCACTAAAGAAGTGAGACTTGACACCTTCCTTTATTCACACGTCGCTGTCGCAGCTTAAGGTCTAACATGGCTATCGGCCTAAGAGACTAAATAACTAAACTGAATTTACTTACTTTAGATTTAGAGCGATCTCCCTAATTCAATAGCAAAAACTGATAGTTGACCAACTGCGAATGAAAGAGCATCAGGAAGAGTCAGACCGGCAACATCTATGGCAAGAGTACGAATGGTTTATTGAACACCTTGCCAATCGTACAGGCCGAAAGTTTAAGTTAATGGGATCGACCTAAGGGCGACTATTTTTTGACTCGACTTTTTGAAAGTTTCAAATAAGATGAGACTTGATTTTGAAAGTGGAAAGTCAGTTAGAGCGACAGCGACGTGAGCTATTGGGATTTGAGTCATTAAGTTGCTTATACCCGTAGCGTAGAGAAAGAAACCGTAGACCCACATCACGGGAGAGGAAGGGAAAGGTTAGAAGACTCTCTTACGCTTTTTGGAGCAGCTACCGACTCTACCGGCAACCTTGAATATGCTGTTCATTCCAAGAGTTCGCTGTCCGATCTTTCTTAATGAATTGGAGTATCCGTAGCTGCTTTCTCTGAGTTTCCTTTATTGGCTGCTTTTGTTGCTTCATAACTAATGTATATAATAGGCAGGTGCCCTGGAGAGTACTTTGAACTTGGCACCATTCACCCCACGGAGCGGTACTACGCCTTAAACAAGGAACTCAACTCTTTAGCTTCTAACTCGCTTCTCAGTTATTGAATCAAGCTTAGGTGCATACTTAATATAAGTAGTTTTGGTGAGGTGCCCCATATAAAGAAGATAGCGTTATCGGCACAACAAACTGATAGTCGCTGGTGACCCGTAGAGGGTACGGAGAGAAACGAATCTTTTCATACTTATAAATTCTGACTCCTGATACTTTGATAGCTGAGTCTTGTAGCTAAGTAGCTCCACCAAATTCAGTATTTTCGGAACTCTTCAACTTCACACTCACCTTAGGAGCGAATGATAATGACGCGTGAATGGAAAGAGTGAATGGCATATAAGTAATAATATAATATAAGTCAATATTACGAATATCAACTATAATATAATAGTTGTTCATTGCAATTAATACTATATAAAAGTCAATAGTCGAAATATCTTCATAAGTCAGTTCTTTGGGCCATTCTACAAAACTACGACAGATCTGATAGACTTGTCGGTCGATAATTTAATCGAATAACACGTCGCTATCGCAGCAGTCGACCGATTAGTTATTTAGTTCTTTGTGTCTTTGGCACTGTATACTTTACTACGACAGATCTACCGGTAGTCGCCCCGTCCTCGGGCCTCTAATATCAATTGATAAAGATAGAGATAGAGGAATGAATCGTTTTTTGCCTTTCTGTCGTTCAATTTCAATAGCTCAGTTTCAAAGCTTCATTATTCAGTTCTGAGAAAAGAGGTCAACGCCGAGTGCCTAGTTTTTTAGATAGATTAGGCCTCCGGTCAAAGAGGAGGCAGCGCCGGTCTTTTTTAGAATTGCATGCGTGAAGCATCTGCTTTTCCTGAAAGTGAAAGGAGTGAGCCGATCTGACATTTTACTTTTGACTGTCTTCCCTTTACCAGCCTCGAAGCTTTATTGAAAGGGAAAGGAGGCAAGGAATCCCCTCCTATCAAGTAAGTATAAGGAAGGGAGAAACCTAGACCTAGACTCAGACCTATGCTGGGGGTCAGAGAAAGAATCAAATCTTTATATTTCTAGGTGAATCGGTCGCGTGAGACTCATTCTACGGATCTTCCAATTGCAACTGATCTCTGACTTGCTTCTTTATTATAGGGAGATTGAATTTACCTCGACATTATCAATTAAAGAAAGAATCTACTTCCTACTTTCGGGACTGACTTTCTTTCCCTTCTTCCTTAGCTGGCACAGCAGAAAGAGTAGTGACATTGGCATAGCAAAGACTATCCATTCCTCTTAGCCTCCCAACTCTCCTTCCCAAACATTCCTTTCCCCCCGCTTCATCTCTCTCTTTCATCGGCGAACAATAAAGCACCTCCATGGCCTTTCGCCTCTTCAAGCGTCCTTCCTTCTCAATGCCCGGGCATCCATCCAATGCATTCTTTTCGATCTCCGCTTGCTTCTAAATCTTACGTTTCGCTTCGCTACACTCTTACATAGGCTACACAAGCTTCGGTGCGGTACACGGAACACCAACCCAATCTCGACAAAGAAAATTAAAGTACAAGCCCTTCGGACCCTGACGTGAATGGCCGCTTTCTATTGATTGGAACTAGAAAATAGGCGCTTTCAATTAGTTAGACTTCACACACTATATAAACAAATATAACAAGCGTGCGATACAAAGCATCAACCTACGGAAAAACGATGACTATGGAGTGCAAGCCCTACACTAGATAGACTATGGGTAGTTCAGGTGCGCGTCTTATATAACGCATGCCGATGTTGCCACCAGGTTTACTTTGACTGTGAAAAGAAAGATGTCACCGGGCGGGTGAATAGTTTGGCTGTTTTGCGTACGAAGTCTTCAAGCCCTGTTCATTCACAAGCTACATCGGTGGTTAAGAAGGCGTTGGGATTGAATGACAGAGCTTCTTCTTCTGAGCATAAGTCTTGGGCGGTGGTGAAGGTGAATAGGGTGAGGAAGGGAAAGTGCAACACTCTTAGGCTCCTTGGGCTAGGTCTCGAATGTATCTATCGAATTCTTCCCTAGAGTGGAAGCTGGGCGATGAATCTGCTGATGTAGTTGAGCCGTCCAAAGAATGATTGGACTTGCCTGAGATTCTTGGAAGGAGGCATCTCTACAATTGCTTTGATCTTTGCTGGATCGATCTCAATTCCTTGACTGCTGACTATGAAGCCCAGAAGCTTGACTGAAGTCAGTCCAAAGCCGAATTAGAAGCTGGGTTAAGCCTAGGCTTGTATTTCCTGAGTCGGTTAAACACTCTTGCAAGATTCACCATAAAGTGTTCGTTCTTTCGAGATTTGACAATCATATCATCTACATAAACTTCCATCTCAAAGTGTACCATGTCATGGAAGAGCGTGATCATGGCCCTTTGGTAGGTTGCCCCAGCATTCTTGAGTCCAAAGGGCATGACTCGATAGCAGAAGCCAAGGTGTAGTTCAACTTTTCCCGATCTTCTTCATCAAGCTAAATTGGGTTGTATCCTGAGAATCCATCCATGAAGGAGAACATTTCATGGCCCGCGACGTTGTCGACCAGAATGTCGATGTGTGGCAATGGAAAATCATCCTTGTCAACTGCCCTTGAGAAATCGATCAAGCTATTTTATACTCAAAATCTATATCTTTAAAGGGTGGGAAAGAACAATAGCGCTCATAGGGAGAGAATTCTTTCTATCCATCCTGATCGGATGATTGCCATAGGTCAATAAGGTCGGCTCCATCAAATTGGTAAAATAGAAACATAATCCATCTCAAATGAACAAGAATGAAAAAATCTCCTGGGAGACGAATTCAACTCTCCTATGACTTCAAGCCGAAAGGGAAGCCCTTAGAAAATTATAATGAAATGCCTGCCTTTCTAATGAGATGTGATCTGTCTAGGGCTAGCTGAACTAAGCCTCAGTAAGTTTTTGAGGAAAGATTTGCTGCTTTATTACTTCTTCTTCGCTACGCCCCTTGCTTTCCCACCTTAAGTTAAGGCCTTTTGAACTTGATAGATGCGATTTGAAAGAAGAGAAGAGGTTCTATCAGTTAATCACCATCCCTTCCTCTAATGAATCAGATCCCATCTGCTAACTAGAACTCAACTCCGAGGGAAGTCAGAGCAATTGCTTTTTTATACTATGCCTTGAGCCTGAAACTCTTCCTTCTAGTCTACCTACTGCTTTTTTACTTTTCTTTTGAAAGATAAATTCGCCACGTGAAAACTGCTGCCAGATGCGGATTCAATCAATAGTTACGCTTTCAAGCAGCAGATTCGCTAACGCTAACAAGAATCGTCAAAAGAGAAAGATCACTCAACTCCAGAGAAAGGGAACTTCGTAGGTTACGCCATTTCCTATTCCTATTGCCCGTACTCAACCTAAAGCACTAAGAGCGGGAGACGCGACATCTCTGTCATTCAAAGAAGACCAACTCGATTAAACAAAGAGAACACTTTGAATGTCATAAGATCAATTCGATTAAGCCGGACTTCTCCTATCCTGTTCTATCTATTCCTTCCTCTTAGCTGCGTGAACTCTTATGATCTTTCTAGTTAGAGAGAGAGATCAGTCCTTTAACGCAATCAATTACAACTATTAAGATGATAGTACCAAACCTTCACCTGATTCAACAAGGGGGAGTTTCCCACCAAGTTAGATTCCTTCTTGATCAGTTTTATTGACATAAAGATGCTTTCTCACTCTAGCTTAGGGATAAGAACTGGCTTTCCATTTCTGTCAATCGAGGTTCTTTTCTCCGTTCACTAAACAAGGGCGGTCGTTCCACTCTTAAATAAGCACTACTGTTAGCGAAGCTAGCTTTAGGATAATGAGTCGATAGACTTGTTTAGTAATGAGATAGAGTGTTCTGTCAATAAGCTAGTTTTCACAGCTTGGATTCCATCAATAGGAAGGGCAAGGCATAGGGCTTACCTGGATTGGCTGCTCATCTTTCTTTCCAGGGATCTTTCTCTCTATCTGGAAATCTTCCTTTCTGCTTTCAAGATCAAGATCTGGAGTTGGCATCAAGTCTTTCCCGTGCTCGTTTCACTGAACGAAGGCACACTGAACCTTTATTGGTACTTGACGCTTAAAGCGGATTGAGAAGCGGAATGCTACTGGAAAACTAAGATAATGCACTGCTACCAATTCACTCAACACTGGGATCCATACCATCTATGACTCCGTTTCCCTGTGGAATCCTGCCTGGCCGATAAGCTAGCGGAGCTTGACTTTAATTTATAGAAGCTAAAAAGCGCTAATTATGTAAACAGAGAAAGGGAAGCGTCACTCAATTCCATCTTGGAAGCTCATCCCGAGTTATTCAGTCTGTCCGGTTTCCCTCTTTCCTTCCCAGATGTGTTTGGCTTAGACTCACTTACCGGAGAAGGAAGGAACTGTCAACCAAGCAAGGAAAGGAATCAGTCTACCGGGCAGTTAGTCTCATTCCAGTCAAGCAAGTTCCACTCTTCGAGTTCAAACCTTCAAAACCCAAGCAAAGATTGTCATAGGAATCCGGACTTGCCAATGGTGTTGAAGTTCCTTATTTCCACTGGCCAGTACGGAAAGGAAGAAGTTCAGTCAGATTGGACTTTATCTTTTGGCCCTGCTTGCCACCACTCCGAAAGCCTGATTCGGAGCTCTCTAAAGAATTTAGAAGTCAGTTAGGGGTCTAGCTCAGCTCTAAGGTTTGAGTATACCTAGCTGGGTTTAGAAACCAAGTTCAGACTGATGGTTTGATAATCTTTCCAGGATTACGCGGCATTTCTTAAAATCACATGACAAAACGCACCAGAAGGACTGCTACTATTCTACTTATGTAACCCCCTCTTCTTGCAAGAGCCTGGTCTTTCCACTTCTGGTTAGAACTGGTATGTCCCCCCACCAAAGAGAGAACCCAAAAAAGAAGCAGGTTAGCGTAAGAAAGAAGATAGTACGGTAGAGTACATAACATAATAGCATCTGCCAACGTCAAATCCGTGAAGTCAACCTCGTTACATATGCAAATCCTAGCTTTCGAACGCATTCTCTCTCAAATAGGCAAAGTCATTGGATTCTTGTTAGCAGTCATAGCTTTGCTTTTTTTTCCACGGCCCACCATGACAAATCATCTTCTGCTCCTTCACTTGTCTTTTCGCGTGTAGTTGATCAGTTAACAGCCGACCGCTCTACCACTGAGAGATGGGCTGAAGACGGAGACCGAACTCAATCTCGGACTGATGAAAGGGTGAATGGCTGAGATGCAAGATCAGTTTCAAGAGGTCCAGCTAATCCCATGGGGAAGGAAATGAAGAATGGGAAACAGCACCGATGGAAGAAAGAAGGGCGGATTCAGCTATCTTTTTTAAAGCGATAGTTCACATATTCTATATATACTTTAAAAGCCAACTCATGTTTCCACTCTATTTTCATTACGAAGATGTCTCACGTCAGGATCCGTTGCTCAAACCGAATCACGCCAACGTTATGGAAGTTCCTGGATTGTGTAAAATAAGAGTAGTACCAAAGGCAACACCTTCTATAAAAAATGAAAATAGGCTATGGAGATTCCGTGCGGTCAGAAATTAATACAGACACAAAGGTCTTCGACAGGAAAGTGGTTTCGATCCAATCCATTCTGGGGGTCAAATAAAGACAAAAAAGGATATGTCAGTGACCTAGCACGACAAAGCACTCTCCGAGGGTATTCCATGTCTCTTGGTCAGAATCTCCACAGTAATGTCTCTATTAGATTCTCCGGTCGAAGGGAAAACTCTATTCAATTCTCGATGGAAACGGAGTTTTGGGAATTATCCCCTGGAAGATCATTTCGAGATCTTCGAACATATTCGAGGGTTCAATGTGACTATTGTCACTTCGTCCAACACACAAGATGAGACTTGACCATTGTGGAGCGGCTTTTTGCAAAAAGATGAGGGCTCAGTAAGATGTCGGAGAAGCGAAATATACGAGATCACAAACGTAGATTGCTCGCGGCTAAATATGAATTGAGACGAAAGCTTTATAAATTTGTAAAGATCCCGATCTTCCGTCTGATATGCGGGACAAACATCGTTATAAGTTGTCCAAGTTGCCAAGAAAGAGTTCCTTTGCACGAGTAAGAAACCGATGTATTTCCACGGGTCGCCCTCGTTCCGTAGTGGAGTTCTTTCGCATTTCTCGTATCGTTTTTCGTGGATTAGCATCTCGAGGTCCTTTGATGGGCATAAAGAAATCGTCTTGGTAGCACAAGAAAAGGGTTAGCTCCGCAGCTAGTCTACAAGCAAGGTAAGTAGGTCCATTACCGGCCGGCTTCGGACCGAAAAGACCTAACGGAGTAATCCCTTGATCTCGGATCGGAGATGCTAACAGGGCAGGAATCGAAAAGTGGGGGACCTCTCTACCGCCTCTGTCTATCTCCTGTCAAGTATGCTCCCCAGACATAGACTACGTACAGGGTAGTCCTCTTGTAAAGATAGAATATCACCGCGTGAACATAACATGTTCTTACTAATTTCCCTCCCGAGGTATCGACCACTATGGACTACATTTGGATGTGGGACGTGAAGGTTCCGTTTTTTAGAGTGGTTTGCAAGTGGAGTGGGCCCTATGGAAAAAGCTCTCTGCTAGGCTGATTTCACACTTTTGGGAGGCTGTATCGGGTTCTTTTTGATATGTGCGCGAGAATGCGCATGCATTCCGATCAATCCGAAATAAGGGCTCTTTGGGCTCTATTGTTTTCTACCCTGACAAATCTCTCTACTGTGAGTAGGAATCTATTGATATGTGAGGGTCTAAGGGGGGGCCGGTTTTCGGGGATCTAGGCATGGTTTATGCCCAGTATAGGTGTTCTTAGTGACCGCTTTTCTAATGGTAGTCGTTTCAGTGGGTCCATGTATGGGAGCAGACTGTTTGCAGTATCTCTTACTGGTCCATTTATCTGGGGGTCAGACTGAAGAGTGGCATGCCGGTACGATTGGTCGATTCGGACTGGTACTCTAGTTAGCTTGGCTTGAAAGGATTTCTACTTTTAGAGAGGGAAAAATACCTCGTTTCCGATTGGCGCTGGTTCGTTTACCGTACCCCAGAATCTATTTTGACTTTTTGTTAAAAAGGACCGATCGTGCCGTTGTGAGAGGGAGTGTAGACCGCGCGGAAAAGGGACCGAATCTGTTACTGCTATGTATATCTTGTACTCAATCTGTTCATTTTTGTACAGCTCCTTAGTCTTCGATCGCCTCGGTTATCCAGCCTCTTTTTGACCATTTCTTGACTCTTGCTATGTATGCCGCAGTCTTTTAATGCTGCGTATAAGCGCGACGGATGGTCGTAGAAGGCGGGTTTAATATCTTTTTTAATGGTTAGCAGAGCCTCCCCTTTCTTCTTACTTGACTTTAAAGCTGTATACAGATCTCTTATCTGCCGGTTCAATGACACTTTACAATCTGGTGACTGATTCAAATCATACGCCGGGTCTGACAATGCCACCTTCATTTTGGCCTATGATGATAGACTCTTTCCCGAATTGCTTTCTTCATGCATCTAGGGTTTTCTCTTAATCCATTTTTTTAGTTAAGTTAAGAAAATTTGGATGACAAGATATTTTTAAATTTGTAGTTATACAAAAAGGAAGGGCCTTACGTGGGTCAACGTATATAATCAATAACTTGATGAAGCAATCAATTCCGATTAAGATACTTCTCCAATCATAAAAGCGAGGCGATCGGCAGTGAGCAGCAGGAAGAGCAGTCCGTACCACAAGCTGTACGTTCAGCGATTCTTATATCAAGCTGATGACGCAAGAAACGATAGCTTCTTTACAATGAAGATAGTCCCTAAAGACAAGACGGAGTGGAGTCCCCAAGGAAAGCTTTCTTTATATAAGATGCTGCTAGCGCACTGTACTGGACGTAGGAAACTAAAGCCCTCGGCGATTGAGAGAAAGAAGCCCCTCGCCTCACTCGTCAACTGTTATCATGACCTCTATCATTTCTAAGGGGCAGGGCTCACCGAGATGAGAAAAGGCTGTCCAGACTGACGTCATGGGGGCGGAGGCGGAGACTAGCTTTCGAGCTGAGCTTTCTACTCTCAGGCTTCCGTCTAAGAAAAGGAGGTGGGTTCCTCGAAATGAACTGAAATGGGTTAGGCAAACCTTTATCCGACCAACAGAAGGCACCTGTTCATCAGAACTACGACAATGAATGGGATAGGGAACATGCTTCGACTTGGAGACAAGACGGCTGGCTGTGATTGTGGAAGTCAGACCATATGAATGCCAGTACGGTAACTAGCCACGGGAGACTCCCTTCACTTCAGATCAGAAACGGATCCTATGTCATTCGACGCTGGCTCCAAACCGGAAAAAAACATAACCAGTCTTTCCACTGGTATTTAATTCCAGGAAAAAGACAAGGCATATAACTGGAGTTCTCTAAAAGGACATACCAGGCAAGCAAAGAAGCAAGCGAAAGAGCAATCCGCTGTTCACAGTTTGCTCTTTCGCTTTCAAGCTTCAGTGTGAAAGTGAACGCTCAGGGAAGAGAAGCTTTCAGATCTTTGTTTTGACACACTCAAAGAACATATTTGTAATAAGATAATGGAACTACTTCAATCATTTTATAAAGCAAATTTTGCTTGATCCAGGTCTTTTATTTCATTTTTTTTTCGCCGTGGTTAGGTGCTGTTCGAAAACATTGAACTCAAGGAGCAACCGGAAAAGCCTGAATGAAAGGCTAAGACCATAGCGAAAGGGACAAGAATGCGACAGCAGCAGATAGACTAAGGAGAGAAAAGAGACATCCATACAACAGGAGAACGAAGGGAATATGGGGGACGGGATAAAGCAATTCTCCTTCTCTTCTTTTCCGAGGGGTTAGAGAAGGATAGATGCTTACTAGACATTCGCGGAAGACAAGCCCCATAAAAGATAGACAGGGCACAACATTCTGTCAGAAGTACTGTGGGCATTTCAAAAGCAACACAGGAAAAAGGCCTTATACCCAAGGGCCATGAAGTACGCTACGCCCCTTATTCATTCGTAGTGCCTTCAATCAGAAGAGCAAAGCAAGACCCTCAATAGGAATATGCAGAACTAATAATGGAGTTAGTTTCATTAAATGAAGCATCAAAAGGAGAGCTAGCAAACGAAAGCGTATCGGTATCAAAGATAAAGCCACTGTTTAGCTATCGAGCTAGCATTTCATCTAGATGCAATGATGCAGCATAAAGGATGGAGGGCGATTGGGTGGGGTGTAGTTAGGCATGATTTTTCTGAGCCTATTAGCTATGACTTTAGTTTTCACCTTGTATGCCACGTTACACAGGACAGTGGGTCTGAACTGGCCAAAAGACTGGGGTGCGTTAACTTTCGGGATTAGGACGATGAAGGTATGGTTGAGACTCTCACTCTCCTCCCACCACCTTCAGAGAGGGATCGCTATGCTGCTCACTTCTTTTGTGTAGATGTCCTTTCTTCCCCAACCTTAGCGTACTTAGTTGTTAAACCGGAGTTTTATTAGGATAATTCCTTCCCGGGTCCTCCTCTAGGGGTTGGTCTCAGACAGCAAGAGGAGTGGGGCAAAGACAGCGGAATTACTATGGCTAAGATCGAATCGAGTGGAAAAGAATCCCCGGAAGGGGACCTGGTGGAATTTTTCGTCCATGATACAAAAACCAAAAAATGGGTCCTACCTTGAAATAGGTAGTTTTCTCGCTAACGCTAGGAGCTTTGGTTAGGTCGTGGTCTTCCCGTATCTACGAGGTCATATCATTTCAGTTCTTCGTAACGAAATGAAGCCTCGGGATCTACGTCTTACCCCAGACGAGTTCTTTGTCACTGAGAAAGTCCAAGATTGTCTCGAGTGGTCACTTCTTCGTTTATGGGTAAGGGATTGGCTTAAGTACTGCCATTGGTATTATAATATTAGGGTAAGGGAGAGGAGCGAGTGGATAACGACGCGCGAGACCATAAGGGAGAGGGACGAGTGCATTGAGCATTGTAAGGGGTAAAGGGGCCTCTTCCGCTTGAGATAATTTCCACTTTCCAGCAGAGGTTGCAAAGGTGAAGATACTAGA
>JBAMHZ010000067.1:1113628-1124114 GCA_037177395.1 Alpinia galanga
TTATCGGCTAGTAGATAGAATCCCTTAGGCCACTCCATTCCCAGCTGATAGAAGAACAGCCATCCATCTTGTTTTTTATCAAAAACTTATAGAGCAAGGAAGAAGACGAACGAGAGACAGAGCAAGAGCACTTTTCACAAGGCAAGAAAGCAAGCAAGCTGTAGGTCAGAGGAGAGTGGATCTCCGGGTTAAAGGTAGCCCAAGTCAGTCAGTCCATCAGTCAGTCAGTGGCTGGGGCTTGGCTTCGTGCAGGCCTATGTCTTCTGCTTCTTATAGACTCGAATGAACTGGCTATTGAACTAGTCTTCCTCTTTTTTTTTTTCTTGTTTTGTAAGGCGATACGTCAACTTTCTCGCTCGTCTGATCCTCTCTTTGTCGGCCAATACCTCAAGACCGTCGCTATGCATTTGATGGTCTTTTGGGGTGGCCTCATTGGCCAATAGTGCACGTGGGGAGTTGCAGGGAGGCTGACTCTGGAAGGCGCCGGAGTGCCACACGTTGGGAGATATCGGAGGAGCGAAAGCCGGAAAGATAGATCGAGTTTAGCCTCTTGATTGACTTTAGTTGAACTGAAACCTCTCAAAAAGACACTTGCAGCTTAAAGGGTCGGCATTTATATAGAGAGAGAGATCAAGATTCAGGCGGCAGAAGCGTTCCACTCAAAGAGAGGAGTTGATAGGGCCTCGTACAAGTAAGTGAATGGAAATGCTATCTTCCTAGCAAAGGAAGGCCGTGCAACGGGGAGGGCTCGTCGTCGAATACAAGAGCTAAGACAAGAAGTACGGATGGATGGTTCATTTCATGTCTAGTCAGGTCTCGCTCGAGAGTGAGTTGAAGATAGATCTGCAATGTCAAGAGCCGGAGACGACATGCAAGTGAGTAAGTAAGTAGGGCAGTCGTACGAGCTGTAGTCCTTTTAAGTACAAGAGGCTAAAGCCGCTGGCAATGCAGTGTAAGACATTGGTGGTCGAGCAAGTGGCTGATGATGCCAAAGCTTACTTCCCTTTCTGAATAATCGTTAAGATAGAACTCGGGAGTAAGCTTTCCTATTCCTTTTGCGGATAGGATAGAGAGAGTCGTTCTTTCACTTTTTATTTATTATAAGATACTCTTTTCTTAGTGAAGGATACTACACTCGTTCGACTTAACTTCCTCTAGCTCTAGAACAAAAGTCTCGTCTCTAACTATAACAAAACTTTCTACATTGGAGAAGCATTTTTTAGGCTCTATTGTTGGGGTCAACCCTATCCCAATAGTGGGAAGTTCGAACTCTTCCCAGGAAGTCACGTCACAGTAGTCAGTGTAAAGTGACTCGACTGAAAGGTAAGATTTGATCGAAAGGAGTTGAAAGTTTATAGTCTAGTGTAGAGTAAGTCCCTCCCACCTCTTTTGTCTTATGACTTATCTTATGATAGAAAGAGTTTCCTTACATGTATTTCAATTCCTTCTATCGGCCCGCCAAGAAAGTGGAAGTTGGAGTTGCAGTGGAAGGTGGAGTGACAGTCTTTTGAAAAGTCCCACTCGTGCCATTCCCCTTTGTAGAAGTTCCTGGCTCTTCAATTCGTCCCTTTACAGCCGGCAGGGCCAGGTGAGTTCGCTGCCAGCTTCACTATATCGCTACTTGCAGGCAGTGTGAGTTCCGTTTCAGGCACATCAAATTTGAGTTCTGGTTCTGGGGTAAGCCTTTCCTTTCGGCCGAGCTAAACGCTTTTATCGCTTCTCTGCTAAGTAAGGCGTTTTGCCAATTTGAAAGTAGAAGCATGAATCTACTTCTTCTGCTTCTGCGGCTTCTATCTAAGGTGCATAGAGCGGTTTGGTTACTAATAGGTCTTCCTCAATCAGCATAGCATATATGCATATCAATTGGTCGTCGAAGATGAACTGAATCTTTTTGTGCAAGGGAGATGGAAGAGCACCAGCGATGTGGATCCAATCCAAGGACGTCCCAGAAAAAAACTGTAAGATGGAGCTATGTCCATTACTTGAATTGAAAAGCAAGATTGCAAGGCTATATCCTCTTTCCATTTTACTGGAATGTGGAGGATCGAGAGACCAGACCTCGTTCTTCTGGGGGAATTTTTTCATCAGTGAACGCAATGGAGCTACTAGCCATGATGTTCCCTACAATGTTGTCCAATGTCCAAGCTTTCAGCTTTCCACCGAAATGCTATGGGAAGCTTCGAACAGTCTTGTGAGTAAAGCATTCCGATGTTCCTTTGAAGGAAGGCGATTCAGTTGTTCAAGAACACGCTTTGCTTGATGAGCTTCAACACAGAATCCCTAGCTAACAAGAGCGGATAAGAGAACTGCTTCTGAAAGAAGACTTGTTCGCAGCGAATGGTTCTTTCCTACTTGACTTTTTTATGATTGATCCGAATCTCGTTCACTCTGTGAGATAATGGATCTAACCTTAGGGCTTAGTGACTCCATCTCTCTTGCCGGCTTAGACAAACTAATTGAACTCGAGTCATTCGCTTCCTTAAGCCATTTCCATACTAAAAAGAGCTAAATCAGATGGTGACTAGATTCATTCGTAGCACGGGATTCTGTAACAGCAAAAACTAAGACCCCCTACTACCGGATCAAGAGGAGATCCCGCGTTTGAATCTGAGAAGGAGAGTCGCTCCATAAAGAGACAGTCTTTTCCCACGGGCACATCTTATCTTGACTATGAAAAGCAGAGAGATAGATCACGCCTAAAAGCAGCCATTTCTATGAAATACGGGACCCCCCTTCCTTCTCCCATTCATTCTTTGCCTTCCCGGGTAAAGTCACTTCGATGAGAAATCAAAGAAGAAATGTGGCTATGAACGGATCTTAGGCTTAGGAAAAGTGTTCGCTCTGGGCCTATTAGTTGGTTTAAAACGGCCGATATGAGCTGAGATAGTCTCGGTCCTATGAATCTGACCGTACTTCCCGAGCCCGAGGGTCGAGCTGCGTTAAGCTCTTCTTCTCCGATTCTGTTAACGCCGTCAACGCGAACTGCTGACGGTTCTCTCATTTCCTTTCTTCTAGCGCTTGACTTGGGATGGCACTGTCTCGCGAAGCTGGAAATAGAGTGGCTAGGTGTTGTGTTCCCGGTCTAGGATTTCGTGGTAGCGAGAGGAGCGGAAAAAGGGCAGTCCCATGTACTATGAATCAAAGGCTTTCCGGGATGAGTTCCCCTATTGGGACAAGTAGCTTCTCCCCTGACCTTTAAACTAAGCTCGATGACACAGTGAAAGAAAAGTGCTTGAAAGGGGAAAGGAAAAGTCCTTCATTTCATAGTTCCTCCCCCGCCTATCTGGTGTCATGCCCCGCTAGGAATTGATCTTCGCCTAAGAGGTTTCCTCTCCTCTGCCGCTCTGTCTTCCTTCCCCCTACTTCTCTATCCTCTGCCTTGCTGCGCCCCCTCTTCTCTTACTCAAAGTGATTTCGTTCTTAGTGGATATAGAAGCTTCTGAAATCGGGTAGAAAAAGCTGTTAAAGAAGGGAGCTCGTTTTTAAAGAAAAACTTAACTGAAAGAGGGGACCGGCATGCTGGTAATGAGGAAAGCATACAGTCGATATGCGACATCCCATAGAAGAGAGTTAGTCAAAACCGATATGCGATCTCTATCTATATTTCAATCTAATTGAATCTTTACTTGAATAGAAGACTTTTAACAACTGATCTGCGAATTAGATATAGATTAGATCAACAGCGGATATGCGACTCTCCTTCTTTAAAGCCAATTGAGGAGACTTTGAGTCTTAGACTAAGAAAGATAAAAGGGAACTAGCTACCATGCTAAGATACCTTCAGGGATGATAAGCACTATAGCTATAAAAGAAGGAAAAAAAAGGACAGAGGGAAGAGTGTCTTTAAATCCTCCTTGCTCTTTGTCTAAGATTGGACTAAAGGTACCAAAGCAGGCATCCTTTTTTGTTCTTTTTCTTTTAGCTAAGAAGCCCGTAGGTTGTACGCCAGCCATACGTAACTTGAACTGTGATGGCCACAATGCTTAGCTATTGCCGATCCCCAAGACGCCTTTGGTTGAATGTTCACACCTGATCCACCGTCTGCACTTCCTACATTCACTCCCGGAAATTGAAACAGGAATTGTAACCTCCCGGTCTGCTCCTCAAGCCTTCGAGTGCCGATCTTCGCTTGGGCCGGCTCCGAGACTCTACCCTGGCTTTTCATTTGTTCCTCCCAGGGGCCCTTTCTCGTATCGCGCGCGCATCTTCAAGCAATCGGGGGAGGCGCCGAGTACATAGACGAGGCGGTCCCGGGAATGAAAGCCCATTCCCTCGTGCTCTGGAACTCCAACACTTCGGTTGAAGAAAAAAGGTTCAATCTTGTGAAACCGTAGCGTAGGCGAAACCTGGCAGACCGCCCAGAGTTTGACCTTCTCCGGTCCTGGAAGGAAACCCTACTTTCCTTCCTTCCCACAGCTGCCACACGTGAGACCCGGGCCAAATAGAGCTTAGACATCTGCCTGTTCCTGTGAATACAACTCTATCTAGCTGTCTACCTTAACAAAAAAATCGAAGTGAGAATCCAGCCCTATTTCTTGGACAACAGGCAGATGTCTTTCTGCTGGTTCAGGTCACCCCCATAGGCTATCGATTGGTAAAAACTTTCTAGTTGTTGAAAAAATCAAGAATTTGACGCCTTCCTTCTAAAACGTGATGGTACTTCTTTTCATTTCGATAAAAAGACCGGGCTTTGAAATCTATGATAGATAAGAGGGACGAGCAAAATGTATCTTCAGAAGAAAAAGCGTCCGTTCACGTCAAATAGAAATCTATCAGTACACTTCCAAATGAAGAAAAATGCAAAGCCTCTGTCTTTCTTCATTCAAGTAAGCTGGCCGTTCTCAGTATGGGGACCCTATGGTCATTCATTGTCGAGGAAGCGGAAAAAAAACTTTATGACTTCTGAAATCAAAACGCGAACAACATTCTTGGCAACTCCTCGGAAGACGTCGAACTACCGACTCTATAAGCCGAGGGACTGCCAGTGATTCGACGTTTGCTTTATCGCACCCCTTCTTTTTTTTTTATAACATATATTCCTTACTTCATCCAAGGATAAACCATTCTGGCCTTCTAGGGAGTAAACATTTTTTCTTATCACTTCACACTTTAAAGAGCTTGCTTTAAAGACTGAACCTGCGAAAAAGAGTTTCCTCACGAAACTAGTTACCGTAACTGCACTCCCGGTTTAGTCTTTCTGATCCCCTTCCCCGTGGGTCTTTCAAAGACCGTATTCTTCCACCGGCATCTAGGATTCGGAAGTCTAACTGACAAGCCTTAGCAGGGCAATAGATTGATGTTCAACGCAATGACTAGTGCATGAGGAATGATTGAACTTTTGCTTCCGCAATGATACGCTAAAGCCCTTAAATCAAGATAAAGATAAATCTTTTGTTAACACCCTCACTTCCGGAGTGAATGAGTGCTGCAAAGTCTCTTATCTTCCCACGGAATCGAAACCGGACCAAGCTCGCACACAAGCCTGCTACCAACAAAAAAAGGAATATGTTGAATTGGGACAGGAAACCATCATAAGCCAGCCAACAAGCCTAACCGTCCCTATGTCATCGGGGTCAGATACCCTGTAGCCTTTCTTCCCTTCACAAGCCAAGGGCAAGATGAACCTATTTCCTCCCCTCCGTCCACGAGTAGATATTTTGTATTGAATAGTGTAAAACCCAGGAGCAATAGTCAGAGATTCTATTAGTGACTAGCTTTAGTGGTCTTGTTCAACTGCTAACAAGAATAGCTTTTCTCTTTCGACTGGGAACTGCTTACCTTTGGTGCTTTATATAAATAGTAATAGATCCCGGAAAAGGGTCAAGGGATAGGCTTGATGCCAGATCCGCTTTTAGGGTTGACTCAGCATAAAAAGAAGTAATTAGTTCGACTAGCTGTTCTCTCTTTCCTGTTCTCCTCCCTCCCATTACTGGAACCGACGAAAGGGGAAAGTCTGATTACCTCTTATTCAAGTAGCAAGGCTTAGTCTTCTGTGAGTGAAAGAACCCGGCACAATCTCCTTAGCAAGGGATGAGTTGCCTTCTTCAGATTGAAATTATCTCTGGGAATCATATCCCTAAGCTCTCACTCGAAAGGGTTCAAAACGTATTCTTTCACTACAACGTATTCTCATGCAAAAACGTATTCTTTCACAACTTCTTCGTATTCGTTGCTAAGAAGATTTTTAATCAAATAAGTTGTAGGGACTCATCCAACTAAGCTTAGTCTTTACCTGGGCACCTTGCCTTCTTCCTTATACTTAGCAGTAGGAATTGGATATAGAACGGATAGGCGTTAACAGAGATGGATTGGCTTCGGTTGACCTTCTTACTATGGGAATGCTTGAAAAGTCTCTGATTCCAATAAGCTCTTGACCACTCTCAGAGGTAGCTGGGAACAAAAGGAAGAAGCGCTCAAAGCTAAGATCAGCTGCTATTGGACTTCTTTCCTTGGCGAGAAGGGATCGTCTCACACCTGGCAATCTCCTAGGAGAGTTTGCAGTGATTGGCCTTACGAGGGTTTAGAGACTAAAGACGATAGCGGCGGGATTAGGCGGCTATTAAGGAAAAGTTCCTCGCTGCGGAAGAGGTGCGCGTCTTGCCTGGATCGCTATCTTACTAGCAGTAGTGCTGTTTTCTATTGGAGCTTCCCTTATTCCTTTTAAGGAGCATAATAATTCGAATCGTTGGTATAATTCTTTGCCGAAAGAGGTCCCCCTTCTCGGAAGGCATCAAATGCTGGTGGCGGTTAGCGTTCTTTATTGGTCTTATTCGGTGCCAGTGGCCTCTTAGCTTTGTAGGCGATATCGGATGGTTGGTATCTCACCGCATAAGTGTCAGGGATGTCGTAGTTCTTTAGTGCTTTCCCGAGGATGTCTGTGCGTGCTCTCCCATCTTTAGTCTTTCTCGACGTCAACCGAGTGAAAACTCCCTTGCCTTATTGCGCTGTGCGCTCTTCGCCTTCTAGCTAGCAAGCCAAAGACAGAAAGGAAGGGCGGGATAGAGCTCAAAGACAGGCTGAGGGCAGAGAAGGACAGACGAGACAAGGAAGCCTTCCGTTGATTGTACGTTTACGCTTTGTTTAAGCAGCTTTGAATGCGCTTTATAATCCCCTTCTGTAAAGAAAGGAGAACAGAGAGGCTAAGGCTAACTAACTTACATGATTTCAACTATGCCTGAAAAGTGAACAAGAAGAGTGTTCACTGGTAGCTAATATTGAAAGAGAAGAAGCCGTTCCTTCGCTGCTTGCTTTGCGCGCTAAGAGCTTTCTTTCCTTGCCAAAGTTAGGAGCGGAAGGATGGAATAGAAAGAGAGAAGGACATTGTTCAGAGTGAAACTGAACCAAACGCCCTCTCTCTGTAGGAATCGCTATCTATGCCACAAGGCTAATCTGCGTCAAGCTGGATCTCCTAGTTCGGGTATGAATTCATTCTCATTCGAGAAGTCCCTCTTAGGTATAGAAAAGATATAGTACCAAAAAGCTAGGGGACTACCTATGAGTATACCTAATTCCTTCTGTGAAAAGCTAAAAAGTTTTGTCTGGGTTCAATTGAGAATTGCCCTAAGATTGATGGTTTGACCTCGAAGAACTTTCGCAAGTTGAAAGTGACATCTTTGTGGGTTCGGCCCTAAGGTGTGGATCATCGGGTTTTTTCTAGACTAGACCTTCGGGATTTTTTTTAGGATTCATACATGCATTGATCCAGTCGGAGAACCTGCTCCAGAGCGACTACTCAGCCTAGCGTATCCTCCTGCCCGCCCCGGGTTCTCTCTGCTCGGTTCCACAATCAATCCCAGATCCATCCATTTGAGGGAGGTCCAATTCCGCGCTCTTATAATTGCTTAGAAGGGTTCACAAACTCCTTTACATCTAGGGCTCATCGAAGCCCTATAAGTTCTGTAAATTTAGGAACAGGGCTATCAAATGGTCGACTGCGAAACCGGTTAAAAAATCGTAGACTTTAACGATGCCCTCTATCGGCGATCGTTCGACGGACTACTTTTGCGATGTCTGTCACATGAAGAAGCTCAGCAAGCCTTGCAAGAAGTACACGCTTTACTAATAAATAGGGGCATAGTATTAGTGGTTTGCTGGGTTGGTTTTGCTCTCTACCTTCTCACGGGGGGATGGAAAGAAGAGAGGTCAACTGGAGTGGAAGCCAAACGAGGGGGCCGAGAATCTGTGATCGATCCGAAGAACCACTGCCAGATACGATTCTGCTCCCCCTTCGTACTACCAATAAAATAGATTCTTGCCTTCTTTCGGCTTAAGAAGGCTGCGGTGATAATGAGGATCACTTCGGAACTCTAGGAGAATGGGCGTTTTAGGGCGGGATCTAAAAGCTCTCCAACGTGTTGCGGAGCTTTCGGACGTGAGACGAGAGGGTCTTTTGGCTTCCTCAGGGCCGTATGAAGCTTAGCTTGCTTTAACAGCCACGTGATGATTCAAGTTCGGGGTAGGCGTAGGAGCTGGGCGAAGCGGTAGCGAAGCTCAGGTGGTGATGCAAGTGCGCGGTGAGCGTAGTTGCCCCCTCGGGCATGCTCCTTGTACAACCAAGCAAAGAGCTAGTGAGGGCCGGAATGGAATATCGTATGTAGTGTAGAATCGGATCTGAAGCTCTTTACTAGGATTGGAACAAGCGAGGAACGAGTGACCACAAGCTCCGCTTAAGCGCTCGACATGCAGTTAGCTCAAAACATGTTCATCATGTGGCCGAGCGAAGCGCACCTGTGTGAAGCAGCCTAGCATCACTTTAGATAGGAGCAGAATGGATGACTTACAACTGAAAGTAAGTTCTCCGGATCGATATATCGTACGACGTAATGGAGATCTTGGTCTAGATCCGGTGGTTCGCAGAATTCGGGACCTAAGGATGTTCGGTCCGTCACATGAACGGGAGCGGACGATTCCCTCGTCTCTCCCGTTTCGGGGAATGGCTGCAATCATAACCAAGTGATTGAATGAGTGGGGGTCTCCGAAAGCACATGCAGGATAAGCAGGTGTTTCAGGAGACGGTCTAAAAAAGTATCCGGTCCTGAAAGAAAAGAGAACTCTCAACAAGCTGGAACTAATAAAGATCAATAAATAGGAAGAGGAGTTAGCTAGGAATAGGAATCAATTGACAAAGTTCATGCCACGACGATCTATATGGAAGGGGAGTTTTGTTGATGCATTCCTGTTGAGAAAGTTTTCTTTTTCTTTTTTTCTCCAACTCCGGATGAGTTTGAGGCATCCGGCGCCTTTTTTAATACTTTTTTTTGCGCTCCTATCTCTAAAGGGCGAGGGTGGGGGCTTGGTGGAAGCCCCTCCAAGATGCCCGGTAAACTCGGGCTCGGGCGGCCTTTGCCTTCATTTCTGGAAGAGCACGAGGTCACCTCTTCATCAATAAGAGAAAGGAAGGCAAGAAAAAGTAAATTCCCCCCAAGAAAAAGAAATAGCGGTAAGTGATGAGGGGGCGGCTTTTTAGTGGTAGTAATTGCGAACTCATTCCCTTTTTGGAGGATTCGTTCCCGGTTCCTGCGGCTGAGAAGCCTCAAGCTCCGCCCCCCTTACTCAACCTCTATAAAAGAAGCCAAGCCCGTTCCCCTTTTCATAATAAGTTGGTAAGCTCCAGAACCGGCGGAATTACCCAATCCTATCTTTCCTTGAAGTAAGTCCGGAGCGGGAACAACTTCTACAGCAAATGTTGACTAAACCCGATTACTTGGCAGGGGGGGGGTTCGTCTCATTTTCCGTAAAGCCAGTCATCATACTATTCCACTTTAGCTAAGCTAATGATGAAAGAGGATCTTGATTTGTCTGCAGATGATGATGATGTCCACTCCTGGCTCGATGCGCTTAACGAAAGGGAACTCTCTAGATGTTGAATGAAATTCCTTCGTAATTAAGCAGCATCCTTTAAGTGAGTAGGGGTGCGCCGGACCGCCGACGAATGAATAATAGGTAGCCCCACACCCCAGGCAGAGTTAGTGAGCCGTGTAATAGGCGACCATTTCGCGCGGTTCGGGGGGCACTTGAGTCAGCCGCCGGCGCCCGACTGCGTCTTGACCCCTATCCAATTTTTGGGCCAATTCCCCCTTCGTACTACCAAAAAATGAGATTCTTGCCGAATCCGAGTTTGCTGCTCCAACCATTACCAAACTAATACCTATTCCGTTTAGTACTTCAGGTGCTTCTCTTGCGTATAATGTAAATCCCGTAGCGGATCAATTCCAACGAGCCTTTCAAACTAGTACTTTTTGTAATCGACTCTATAGCTTCTTCAATAAACGCTGGTTCTTCGATCAAGTTTTGAATGACTTTCTAGTCAGATCGTTCCTGCGTTTCGGATATGAAGTCTCATTCGAAGCTTTAGACAAAGGTGCTATTGAGATATTGGGCCCTTATGGTATCTCGTACACATTCCGACGATTGGCCGAGCGAATAAGTAAACTTCAAAGTGGATTTGTTGTGCGAAGAGTGCGTTATGACCTGTGGCCACCTGCCT
>JBAMHZ010000067.1:1218571-1230121 GCA_037177395.1 Alpinia galanga
TCAGGAGAGCCTTCCAGGGGTTCCTTGACTTGAGCAACCCATTCTATTATACTTTCCTGGAACATCTTTTTGGTCTTTTGGCTCGCAATCAAGTCCTCTTTATTCTACCTTCAAACCTAAACTACAGTACCAAAACGGAGCGCCACACGTCTGCCCCACCAATGCGCTGCCCTTTCAAACCATGTAAATGAATTGGGCTCGCACCACATCTTCCTTGAGCTCTGTCTTTTCTTTCGGTTCGTATGATTCAAACCCGATCGAGGGCTGGCCAGGAGTTTTCATGGAACGTCTTGTCTTCAAGGCCTTCTCCTGTCTTTCTCTCTTGTGCCTAAGAATTCCAACTCAAACTTCAACCATACAATGCAATAGCGTCCAAAGCTATAAATGGTATAGCGATGGTGTAAAAAACAAATTAAGAAAAATTACCATAATTACACAGTTGTACCACACCATCAGAGTCCTGAAAAAGGAAGCTTCTCAGAAAGAATGCTTTCTCACCAGGTCCTATCGAGACAAGACTTCCAGTCAGATGTAGTTCCCCCAATAGCATTAGTAAAGCTTTATCTTCGAATAGTACTTTTCATTTCCTGTTGAAAATATGAAGACTTCGTTGTGGAATGAACAAAATGCAATCCCTGGAAACCCTTTAGGAAAGAACGTTCCCCTAAGCATAATATGGAGTAAAACCTTACTAATTTCACCAACGGATGGAATTCCACCCATCCCACCTTTGCCATTCCCCTCATTCCCATAAAGAAAGTCGTCTCTTATAGGGAGATGAAGAAAAGACGATATGAGTTTTTAAATGGAAGAATCCCCAACTATTTCGTTAATCCTCTCTTCAACGACATGGATTGGAATAGTCCTTGCTGACGGTCTTAAGTCCACCTTGCAGACACAATTCACCTTTCCTACTACTCTTGCCATTTGTTGAATAGTGTAATAAAAGGAGTCCACCATATCTTCTAATTGGTTGCAGTTCTTTGGCAAGCTACCCCGAGATAGGCGTATTAGCATTAAGGAGAGTGCCCTGAGTACTATTGCGTCCCCCCTTTTTAGAGGGCGTAACAACACAAAATAACTTTCAAATTGTGCGAACGACATATGAGAGGACATATAAGGCCGGCCAGTATGGCCTATTGGAGCAAGAAGAGGATTCAATCTCGCTTGATCGCGTGATTTGATCGCCTAGATTTGATCGCCTATCTGCCTCTGAGCTTCTCATTCTTTTTTCATCGAATGTAGGTGTGCTCGCCGTGTAAGGTAGGAGCGGTCTTCATGGTAGAATGGACTCTTAGCGGGATAGCAAGGCTAACAGATATAAGTAAACGAGTCAGTAAAGGTGCGGAGCGGTCGGAACTACTAAAAGACAAGGAGCGAGAAAGCGAGCGGGATGAGCGAGCAGCGAGTGGAATGAACGAGCCGACCATTAGGAAGAGTGAAACGGAATGCGGCAGAGAGCAGACTCAAAGGAGATGGCAAGACATATTAGACCAGCGAGTGGAATGAACGAGCCAGCGATGGGAGGGAAGAAGGACTCTCACTCCATACTAGACTAGACTAGACTCTAGACTCAAGGTTCAATCCCTGTTGACGATCGAAAAAGCAAATGAACGACAGGCGCGGAGCGGAAGGGAAAAGGGGGGGCAAGCCCTAATCACATAAAGAAGAAGAGGTACGGTAGAGTGAATGGCCGATAGTACTTATATTTTTGGGCACGTAATACCAGTAATTTGCTGCATAGCGACGTCGAGCGAACGGGAAGAGTTAGACGTGCCAGGCTCAAGAAAAGAACACTATTCTAGAGAACTAAACTAGAGTTGTTGGATCTCTAGCTCTCCACGTCGCATAAGTATCTCTACTTGAGAGTTCGATTCGATCTTTCAAGTTCAAGTCTCGGGTAACTTAATATAATATAATATAGGGCCCTGATTCAATCACAAACCAATCTTTGCTTGCAATCGCTTTTAGCGTATAGAAATATACCAGATAGAGTGAGAACGACGGGGCAGAGAATGCAAGGGACGAGTGCACTTAATAAGTTTGAGGGGGAGTTCAAGAATAGTTGGCTTGGATCAAGAGGGCAAAGAAGTCAAAGCGGGGCTAAACATTCGAACGCTTGGATCGATTCCTGTGCAAGGAGCAATGGCTTAAAGCTAACGGCGATTCCCACTCCGCGGTACGAAACTTAACCCGAATATATTAGGACCACTGTCCTATCTTGCTTGATGCCTGCCCAGGTAGCAGCGGGAGGATTCTAAACCTTCGGTCTTTCAGATCCTGGGTCACGCACTCGGGGTCTAAAGAGTTAGTCTCAAAGGCGTGGAACGTCAAGGGCAACTTTGCTTCCAAAGTAAGTAAACTCCAGCAGGAAGTCTAAATCTGGAACAAGGAAACCAGCGGCCATATCCTTACTCGAAAAAACAGAGTGATAGCGAGATTGGGAGGAATACAAAAAGCGCTCTGTAAATGAAGCTCTAAGAACTTCTTGGCACTCGAGCGGAAGCTACGTTCGTAGTTGGAAGAGATACGCGAGACCAAGAATAATTTCTTTGGCTACAAAGGTCCAGATTGAATTGGATCACTCACGGAGACATGACGCAGAATGCGGACAAGACCAGATTGTTTTGAGAAGGTAAGAGTAGTAGCCCCAGCGATGGACAGCCTTGTTGATATCTCACAACATGTATGGCGGCATCCCAATGTTCTTGTTCCGGGGCAGACATGAACTGACTTAACTGCTGCACACTAAAGGAAATGTCTGGACGTGTGAAACCCAAATACAACATCCCACTAAACGTCTATACTGCTCAGGCTTGTCAAGAAGTGGACCAGATGTGGTGGCTATTTCCAAACCCAAGAAGTACTTAGCTATCCCAAGATCTTTGATGGTGAACTCAGCATGTAGAAAACGCGACACCTCTTCAATCAGAGAAACTGAGGCTTGCTGTTAGGCAAGATGTCGTCCACATAACCAATGAGAGCCAAGAAAACATCTGCTGTAGCAAGTATAAAAAAAGTACTTTTATATCCAGGATTTCTCGCTTAGCTCAGCTCTAGGGAAAGAGAAGTCTTGTTGGACTTAGCCTCTATGATGATGACACGTCGAGAGCTGTTAATGTCAAGCCAGGATAGCTCTCCGCCTTTGTTTGAAGGACCGGTCTTCAAGTGCAAGACTAGCTGGAACCGGACTGACTAATCGCTAAGAGCTCACCCCGAGTGGGATAACTCGTCGTGGACCGGACGAGGCCGAAAGAATCAACCAATCGAAATTGTGATGGATTCTCGAAATGGGGAAAAGACTAGCAGCTCCCTTACCCAAGGTAAAAGGCAGAGTCTTAGTCGATTGTCAATCCCAGGGCGAGTTGTATAGCTTTCTTTATCGGTGACTAAATTAAGAAAAGCAAATTTTCGCTAGCAATTCTTTTTCACAGCTTCAGTAATAGCCTATCTTTTCTCTAGCCTGGATCCGGCACTCCTAAAGCAGTTAACCAGATGTGGGATCTTTCCCTATATACTCTACGCCTACAACTCTTCCGAATCCAAGACTTGGTTAAAAAACTGAACGAGAAGAGCAAGCCCTTTCCTCAACCATTTCTTCACCCATTCTCCGAGCAGGATAACATGAAGCTTCTTTCTTTTTTTGCTCTTTTGATTGAGTTCACGAAGGCTTTCTTGAAAAGACTGTCTGATTTTCAATTGAAAGAAAGTCCAGACCATCGGCTGGCGCCTCCTCACCTGCTAGGAAGACCAAAACGGGGGTCTCTCCCAAAGCGGAGGTATCCACAGTTCTATCGGCATTCCTCAACACCTATAGAGGGAAGAAGGAAGACAACTGAATAGAATCAAAGGGCAGCGGAAGATGAAGCGATAGGACATTATTTTTCACCAGATGAATTGAATGCTTCGGGGGCACTTCTTCCCAAGTCGTAAAACGATTTAGTAAGACCGGGCTCACTTTTCGAGTTAGTTCTAGACAAAGACTTCAAAGGAACGGAGCTTTGTTGAAGCTATTACTAAGACTCTTTTTCGTAGTATTGGCAGTGGAAGAAAGATCATATAATAAGTATAAGATTCAAAGTCTTCGTTGCATATGGGTACCTCAGGCTACGGGTCCGGTCTCGTGTGGTACCAATCTATAGGTCCAAAAGGGGGAGGAGAGCCATCCTCCGAGGGAGCGGTGGCAGACTTTTCTATTACATCCTCCGATGCGGCTACAGAAAGCAATTAAAGGGCAACATCCGATGAAGCAGTGGCAGCTAAAAGTCAAAGCAATGGGCTGACTTCCTAGAGAACTTTGCTGACTCACCTGCTGACGATTGAAGCTGGGCTTATAACTACTATAACTATAGGTGGACTCTTCTCTCAACTTCTTTAGAACCGGAAACGGGGGAGAGCAAAAAAGGATGAAAGAGGAGTTGCCTCCGTCCTTCCTTCGATGGAGGCTGAATCTTCTAGACCCCTATGTGCAAGAAGAAGAGAACTATAGGCTGATCCCTCCAGAGTTGGGAATTGGGAAAGACCTAAGGTCAAGACCTCAATGAAGAAAAACCAGTTACGATTTTTTAGTGTAGAACAGAGGCTCACATCCGATTTCGAAAGAGCGGTATCAATAACAATAGGTATAAAAACGGATCCGTCCGGAAAACTCTGATAGGTCTACTTTTCCCGGCCTGCTCTTCTTGGCTGAGGGGCTCTCCTTCTTAGAGTGAGGTCTAGGTCCTCACCCCATGGTAAGGAAGATTGAAATCTACAACAGGTGGTCAGCCGCTCACAAAAGAAAAAAGAGGCCTGGCTTAAGTTGGAGCTCAGAATATCCAAAGTCAGAGCATCTAAAAGATCAGCGTCCTCCCCGGTTCTTTTAAATAAATAAATGGGGGGACGGGTCAGACTATTCAGGAAATAAAGCTCTTCTTCGTCTTTTCGAAACATTAAGTTAAGTGTCGGACGGACTAAAGAACCATTTTATAAAAGTTTTCTTTTTGAAGCGTCTGATTCTCACGTCAAGATGAAGTGAAGCAAGAACCGCGAATGACAGGATGAGACTGAGTTGACTAAGCAAGAATCGCAGAAATTTTCCCTTTCGTGGAAAATGGGCGGGAAGTATGAAACACTTAAGCTTCTCAAAAACAAAAAGTCAGCGTGTATGTTGGTTGTGTTGCCAGTCTTTGACTTTCTTTTAGGCTGGCTCTTCTCTATCCAGAGTAGAACGGCATTGGTCTTCCCTTTTAGAGCTCGACCTGCCAAAATCAAACCAGAATTATAAGATTGGGCTTCCCTATACCTATCATAATGTTTAGATTAATCAGTTTCTTAACCTGAACTGAAGGGCTTTCCCTAGATAGAACTAACTAAATCATTGGGGGATCCTGGATATCCTATTTCCTATTAAATAGGAAATAGTAAGGGAAGCTCGGTGAAAGGTAGGATGATATTGTCACCGCTTCGGTTTTCCTTGTCCCTTCAACCTTTTCGTTGCGGGTTTCATTCACTTTTTTTATCTTCCTTGAAAAAAAAAATAGGTTAACCTATTTTTTTTTTTTAGGGGGCTTCTTTGCCAATAGGTTACTCTTGTCTCCTGCGTCTGTGGTACCAATCGGTTCAGCAAGACTCGTACCCGACTCGGGCCCATACCCTTCGGTAGCAAAAGTGGTGTTCTCAGGTACTTACTGATTAAGCTACAGAAGTTGGATTCGCGTCCAGTTCAAGCTCTCTTTCCTATCTTCGATTTCAGATGGTTAGGAAACAGCATCTGATGAGGCCAAAGAAAGTTTGATCAGATACTGACTCAGCCTACGCGAAAGCGGGTTGATCATCTATTGAAAAAAGATGAAGCTATAGCAGGATTTCCCGGCTACATCTGATGGAACGGCAGGAACTCAAACTCAGTGCCCCCACCACTTCAAGAAAAGGAATAGAAATCAGTGCCATTTCCCATGGACTCTTCTTTTAGTTACTTTTCTGCTGACTCTGATTATTGACTTCAGGAAAGAGTGCCGAGTCAAGTACCGTGCGCACTGACTTTATTTTTTAGTTATAGAATATTCTCCTTCCTCTTCTTACTCTTCCTATCTAGCTGGCTTCTATGATTGATAGGGGAAAGTCTTCAATATTCCTCTTATCTTTCTCTTTATCTAAGGCTGATCTGGCTGCAGAATGGAATTGGGTAAAGAACGAAGTGAAGGAGGCGACCTTCTGGCCACGAAGAAAAGAAAAGAGGACCACTATCTTGGGTCCATTCCGTCAGGTTCTCGCATCCTGAGTCCTCCTCCTCTCGGCATTTTGACCGATGCGATGGGGAGACCCGCGGGAGGGAAGTGGCTTAGCTTGAAGTACTTATCCAGGGCGGGCATAAAAATTCCACAGACACAGACAGAATAGCTCCATCCTGGCTATGCCGAGTGGAACTTCCATAGCTGAGACGTAGATGTAAGGGTCTCGTCATTGCTAAAGTCAGTCGTATCCGCTTGTGGGAGAGAACTGGGTTTGAATCGGCTCATGAAAATGCCTAGAGCACAGAAACCGCCCGACAACGCCCATTTCAAGGTCTGCTCTTCGGAAAGAAGAAATCGGGGACTTGAGCGGCATGGCTCCGCTTGGATGTCGGTCTCTTTCCGCCTTAGTGATAGATCTTAGCCTCAAAGGGAGTTCTCTTGAAAGGGCTAAGTCAAGACTGAAGATGGTTGTGTAAAAGAGCAACGAAGCCAAGGAAGATCGAGCCCCGAGCGGCTCCTGGGTATAGCCATCCATTTCTGAAAAAAGTATCCTGCTGCTCGGTCCGGAATCTTTATGCGGAACTGATAGATCAGCCTATGCCTGTTTATAAGTCTATGTTCGTGCCGAAGCCTCTAAGAGATCCTATGCTGTCTTGTAGTTGTTCGCTGCGGGTAATGCTTTTCAAGACTGCTAGGGGTCGGGAGCCTAGAGGCCTTGGTCCGAGTAGATGAAGTGCATGAAGACGAAGTGCTATTGGATTCTGATATGGCTGCTAAACAACTCTTATCTGCTTATTCGTCAGTATGCTTAGTCTTTCTTGTCCTTTCTAGTTTGCCTGAATCTATCTTCCCTCCATCTCAATGGAGTTCATAACATCAGCTTAAGGCAGACAAGGGAGCTTCAGGGAATTCCAGTTCGGAAAAAAAAAGAATTCCTCCCTAGAATTCAATGTGTTAAGGATAGTAGGAATGCTACCCGTTCAGAGTGAATCCATTCACAAATAAAGTCTTTAGTAGTAGGTCGCCAATGCCCTTTTTTTTTAAGGAATTTTTCCTTCCCAGCGAAAAAAGGCAGTCAATTAGTCTTATCCATTCCCCTTCTCCTGCTATTGGCTATTTATTTTATTGCTACTGGTAGCATTAGCACTACCGTCGCTTCTGATCTCTCTGCTATCACCCCATTTGATAGAAAAAACTTTCATTGGCCTTCAGGAGTGGTAGACGCGGAGCCTTTTGAAGCAAATTATCAAGCAGCTCCAACTCTTTCTGTGGCATTTGTCCTGTCTTTCATCCCTTTTCGTGTACTTATCTTTATTTGTCGAGTCTGACACTAGGAAGAGTCGATAGAAAACTCTTCATTGGTACGAGGGGAATTGGGGATTGAAAATATCTAGGTACCAAGGGCCGATGAAAGCCTTTCCAAAGGAATTAGGTTAAGTTGCCTACATGGCTTATTGATGGAGTGAAATTCATGTGCAGCTGATTCAATAACAGTAGCAGCCTTTATTCTGTTCAAAGCGCTTACTGATTCAATTGCTAGTGGTGGTTTACTCTTGATTCACTGGACTAGGCTAGAGTTTTAGACTATTACTTCTTCCTTTGTTTTGTCACGACTTGGACTCGAACCACCGCCCCGTACCACCTTGTCTTAGCTTCAAGTTGTTTTCTAACCTTCGTTTATTCGCTTGGTTAGATCTTCCTTTCCTATTATGTGAGTAATAGTGATCTCGTCTGTCTTACGGTGTTTATGAATTGGCACTTGCCTTGGGCTTTCACTCCGCCTCGTCATCACTATCCTTTCTGGTCTATAGCCCATATTGAATGAATGAAACGATCCCAGCCCAGCACGGTCTGAAAAGCGTAAACAAGCCAAGCTGTTTGTTAATCACTGGACCAAGGGGACGCAACCTGAACCTCCAACCCTATCTCCTAGCTATCGTCTAAGGTCCTTGGTTACTAATCTCCTCTTCTTAGCCCCTTATACTCCTCCGTCCCTGACCTTCTCAAGCCTTACCATAACAGCACCCTCTTACCTTCACAATAAAAAACAGGGTTTAATCAAAAATACCGGGAAGTGTGATGTGATATAAATGGATTGAAAAAAGACTCGATCAATCGAGAACAGGTTTTAATGAAATTGCACATAAGAGAGAAAACTCTTCCCATTTTGATTGCTGTCTTCCGAGTGAGAAACCATTTTCATCATTTTACAAATATAGAAGAATGAACAAAAACCAATTCCATTATAAATCAATACGAATTGCCTTATTCAAGGCTCTCCAACTCGCTCATACATAGTTGGCTATGATCTTTGGCTCGCTCTTTCCTCTTCCGGTTCAATATATCTTATAGTAACGAGTAGATCAAGTTTTCCGATTGGGGTTGGGTCTTGCCTTTCTCCATGCATTCATAGCGTTCGTTGTTTTGTACAGCTCGGTCGAGCCTTAGACGGGGCGTTAAACAACTAGAACCCCCTTATACAGCTCCAGGTTGTGGTGATCCCTGCCTTTCTTTATCCATAAGAGAGAAGCGCATCCGCCCCTCGTGCACTAGGGTATCCTAAATCCATAATCGCATCTCTCATGGCCATGCGGTAGTAGCCGGACCTGAACCTAGCCTTGAGGCTGATCGCAGGGCATGCCTAAATTTCCGCTAAAGCTAATCCCGTTCCATAAGATGATGATCGTAGTCCTTCCTTTTCTAAAACTATTCTTATCCTTTGGTCAGGCAAGTTAGAGGCTCCCTTCCGTTGGATTGGGCTTGTCAGCGTATGGCCTCTGGCGGCTTAACGCCTCTGTTGGCTAGCTAGTCGTCTTGCTTCGCTTCCGTCGGTGAACAATGATTATTGCCTTTGTTTTGGGACTCGAGTTAGCGAGTAGGTTAGGCATTCGAGTAGCAACCGTCCTTAGGTAAAACCTTATTTCGCCGGGCTATGCACCTCTATGGGTGGAGTCAAGTTCAATGCGCATCATCCCACCCAGAGGCAAGAGGATGCACATGAACAGAAGCCCAAGGCCTTCTATGGGTAATTCCTCGCTGGCGGATCGCCTTTAGCCGGGTATTCACTCCTAAATCATTTAAGCGGAAGAAGCATAAGAGGTTAGGATTCACTAGCGCAGGAGAGATAGTTAGCACTACCTTGGGTACGAAACTACGCTATCGAAAAGCAAGGAGAAAGAATAGGATAATCTAGGGGTAGGGTACGATGTAGTTGCCGAAAAGAGCTTCTTAGCCAATGGAAGACTCACTAAGGCTGTTTAAGTTAGAGTTCTCGGGTCAGCTCCCGGGGAAGAGCTAGCCCAGCAGAAGCAAGACTGACACCGGAAACTCCGCATCTCTGACTTAAGGGGCTAATTAGCCATATCGGAGACTACCCGGAAACTCCGCATCTCTGACTTGAAAGAGTCAATTGCCCATCCCCCATAGTCTTGGATTCCGCTGTCCCTTTGCGCTGTGACTAGGCCCCCTTTCCGCTTCACGCAATAGCACGCTCCGAAGCAAACGAGCTTCGCCGGTAGTAGCCTCCTGAATTAGTCGAGTAGCTTCTTTCCGGCAAAGCTTACCAATCCTACACTCCTTTCTCCTATTCTTTGTCTGGTGGAGCTATTCCCAGACAGCCTGAGAGCTGAGTGAGGACCTTATTTTATTTGAGATGCTCTTTTCCTTCCAAAGCGAAATAATCACTCCTGTAGCTTATTGCGCTCGATCTACATCCTACCTAACTCGATCTTGCTCTTCCTATTACACACAGAAGGTTTTTGCTCTCGTATTGCGGGTTTTCCACTTCGTTCAGTTACATTAGGGCTTTACCCAACTCTATCTTGGTGATTAAGTTCCGCTGTTTTTGGTGTGAAATGAGCTTATTCTAGGATAGGAGGTCTTGTCGGTATGGAACCTACCTTTCCGGAGTGAAGGATTGTCATCCTATAGCCGAGTTTTTTTCTTTTTGTTTAGAGTCGAGTGATCAAGCTTACGATTCTGCCGTTAGTGAGAAGCAAGTAAACTCTATAGCCCTAAACTAAAGGAGCAGGTCAAGTTCGTTCAGCTTGAGGGATAAATTACATGGCTGAACTGCCAGTCCATCAAATATCGTAGTTTATCCTTAAGAGCAAGAGGTTCCTTGTGTGAAACTTATATTAGGCAAAATCAAGGTTGCCAACTCGGCATTCCTCCCATCTAGGGTCCGCTTGTTCAATAACCTCTGATGGCATTCGCACAATAGTTTTCCCATCTAGAATTTCTGGTTCCAAATACTGCAGTTACAATTTTGTTGCCTTAGCGCCATCTTTCAAGAGGTTAGCCCAAAAAAATTACCCCTATTAGATTGTGGTTTAGTGGGCTGCTCTACATTAATCGCAGGCGTAGATTTAGGATCTGATGGACCAGAGTTAACCAGCACATTAGCAGGGTTGGGTTTACTTACCCAAGGAAGTGTTGAACACGCGCCCATTTTACAGCAGATGGAGCAGCAACCATGGAAGCCTTCCTTGATGAAGCAGGGGGGCGATATCCTTCATCCTCAGTTACTTCCCGAGCAGACAACAGATAGGAAGGACGACGGCCTCTACCTCCTCTCGACAATCGACCACCTGATCTACCGCTGCCCCTACGAGAATCAGAGAAGGGATCTTGGTTTATCCCTCTCAGCTCATCAATCTCTTTCCTAGGCCTGTTCCAGGTGTGTGCCCGGAAGCTCTTGTTCCGATGCTTTGTTGTCGGCCTTACGAGGGAAAATTTGTTGGTCTCGCGTATAAAAGATAACGGCTGCATTTAGGTTATATCTTTATATAAGAAACCTTGCTGCTATGCTAAAAAAGCAAAAATTGAAGTTCTAAAATTACATGTTCTTCGATTATAAAAAATGCATTTAATATAAAAAGAGAAGCAAGTGTATAGAACTTCTTCGAGGCGGTTCCTTCGGCCGGCCGCCTTTGACAGGAAGGCTTTTTCCATTCCTTGAAGTAGCGAGGCTCGTTGAAGCAGACCTAGGCAGAAGGAAAGGAGGTCGTTCGTTCGAGAATAGGAGTCGTTTCCTGTTAACAACGGAAAGCGGATCAGTTGAGTGGCAAGCCAGCTGATAGGGCCACGAAGCACCCAACGAATGGAGGACTGGAACGGCTTTAATCATATGCTTAACACAGCCAGTTCGAAAACGAGCTAGTCGCCTTACTTCGAGAACGAACTATTTACTTAACCCGGACGGTTCTTTGCTCAACACTGACTGCTCGTTGCTTTACACGAACAGTTCCCCAATCCTCATTCGCCCCCCTACGTGCTCTCTTTCGAGGACCTGAACCTGAACCCGCCCCTCATTTAGCATGAAGCTTGCTGGCGG
>JBAMHZ010000067.1:1393468-1404099 GCA_037177395.1 Alpinia galanga
TGCATTCATCCCCATCTTTTGATTCTTTATTTCCGTTCTCTTAGGCCCCAAGGCCAAAGATTCCATCTTTGGGAAAAGCACATCAGCCAGCCTTTCCAGCATCCTACTCCTTGTAGGAGTATGAGTCCAGGCCTCATTCTTTAGGGCTATCAGTCAAAGTAGGAAAGAAAGCCCTTACCCTTAATAGCAATAGCTCGAGTGGAAAGCAGATCACAGTCACAAGCGAAAGCTTCGGGTCAGGGCGGGAGAAGATTAGCCAGTTCCAAAGCTGTACTATTTTCTATTCTATTTAGCTTGAACTCTGAAAGCGAGCCTAAGCGAGAACTAAAGGAAAGGGCTTCTTCTTATCCCCTGAAGTCACTTCACTCCCTGATTCTTTCTAGGCGAGAAGGTTGGCACAAAAGCTGCGAATTCTCTTGCTGCGTTTACGCTTATTCCGACAACAGATTCATCGGTCACTGGATGCGTGCTAACAGAAAAGAAGAAAGTCATAAGGTAGGTAAGTAAGCTGCCCTGGTGCCCAAGCTAAAGACAAGGATCACATCGAGAAGACCTGATCTCCGATCTGTTTCACGAAAATGAGCTAAAATTCCACTTTCGAATGACGAAAGAGGTTCTTTTAGGCCCCCTCGAGAAGCTGATGCCAGAACTGCCGTAGCTAACCTAAACCTATAGGAGTTCCGTTGTTAGGGGCCCGGGGAGTACCATGAGTTGTGATGTCTAGAGAACTATTCTTATAGGACCGGACTAGGGAAAAACTATCCCACACCGGAGGAACGGAAACACCCCTTTAACAAGCAAGCTCAAGCTACGCACCTTTGAGTTTCCCGGGGTGAGGTGCGAAGCTAGTTCCCGAGTAATAAAGCAAGATGGCAATCAAGCACGCGATTGTAGGTACGCTAAGTTTATATATTATCTTATATAAGATAAGCGGATTGGTGTGGAACTAGATCCTCTGCTAAAGTCAGAGTTGTTGTGTAGCCAAGTTCACCTGCCCAATGCCAATGATACGAAGAGCTAGCTTTGCTACCCTGGGGAGGCTCGATCGATCGATTAGAAAAAAAGAATGGGAAGGAAGTGCTAATCATTGTTACCATGCATGCACGGGGAAGAAGCTCTAGTGGCTTTCAAGGTGAAAGTCGGTTCTTTCAAAGCTAGCTATTTGTAGCCGCCCTATTTTAAAAGGCTAAAAGAGGGTTTTTTTACCCTTCCTGCGAAATACTGATGTGAACCCCCTCTTAGTGAACTACAAAGGAAATCGAATTCTTTTTACAAATGACACATAAATAAGATAGATAAATCAAAAAAAGGCAATGCGTATTGTATGAGAGTCCTCTTTCTGAATGGAAAAGAAATTGGAATCGGTTTAGTTTAGCTTTCATTTAGAAGTGAAAAGGAAAGCATACAATCTTCATTGCCTTTTGGTACCATAGAATTCGCTCTTACAGAATACGATGTACGAATGAAGAATAGGTCAAGCCAGTACCAAGCCGGTTTCAAGCAGTCTTATAGAAAGTGTCCAAGGCTTAGTTGGAGATAGTTTAAGAGTGAGTGGATGCTACAGAATCGGGGAAGAGAGTTCTAAGAAGACAAAGAGTAAGTGAATCGATGATCATTTTCATCGAAAAAAGATCTTATTAGCTTATTGGGAATCCTCCTAGGCTTGAATTCTGGACTGCAAACTCTTTCATCCTTCCCTATCCTTATCCCTTTAAGGCCTTACGACTGCTCTCTCTATAACCTTCCGGATACCACTCAAAATACCACCCCGAAAGCCCGTATTCGATTCTGTAAGACCGGATTTGCGGCATCTAGATAATAAATCTTTATCTGGGGAAGCCTTCCGTGGAGTAAGGTCGATTTATTGGCACAGATAAGAGATATCTTTTGAAGACAGTCGAAAAAGGAAAAGATATGCAACCAGTGCTAACACCAGACAAGAGTGGGGAAATCTTCCCGCTACCCCTTTCTTGCTTCATATAGCTTACTAGCTCTGGCAGTAAGGCCCTTCGCTCACTAGTTCCAGCGGATTTTCTTTCAAAGACTTGCAGCTCCTGTGGCAGAGATCAAAGTGAAGGAAGAAAGCAAAAAAAAAGAAAGAGTCCCATCTGTTCACGAATCAGGAAAGCAGGCAAGCGTGCCTGGACCGCTAACCGCTTCTTGCTAACAAAGGAGAGCGCACCCTCACAACCATTACACTTCCGTTTTCATGTGCACCTGACAAGCAAAGGGTCTCGGGACCGCCTTTACGCTATCAAGCAATCAATCCTACGCATTCCCACTAAAGCACAACAAGGGACATTGCCGCAAGAATCAAGGCCCTAAGATAATGTTAAAAGCACGCATAGACGCACTAATGCTAAGGGCTGGTGCGCATAGCCCTTTCTACTGTGGAATGAGTCCTAGGTACCTAGCCTCGATTCACGTCGCAAAGAGTATTTCTTTTTCCAATGATTCCTGAAAACATGCAAAGAGCGGATAAGGCGCATCTGATCTTTCTTCTTCAGTGCCAGGCAAAAAGGAAAAGAGCTAGCAATAAGAGCAGAGCTGGGGATGAATCTATATCGACTTCCTTTTGAATAACTTGGATAACATCTTTATCCGATTATGGACATCTGAAATGAGGAAACTCCTAGTGCTCCTCCTCCTGCTCCTGCTAATGCTAGTGCTACTTTTAAAGCAAAGATTCGATACGTGCAACTCTTTATTAATTACCTATGGCATTCTCCGATCGGCCTAATCTCGTAATACATGGCTATGTCCCTGAGACTAATGCAATCAGTTCCTTCCGTCGCCTGACTTCTCTGTGAATTCAATATCTGCCTCGCCTGCGAATCCTTATCCCTATCCCTTTAAGGACGAGTCAAAGAAAGGGGCGACCGATCCATGACAGCAAGTAACACAGAAGAGAGAGAGCACAGACAACAGACCGATCGATTCAACCTATTATTGTAGAGTTTCCCGGGGAAGTATTGAATGAAAGTCATTCATGTGTACCGATTGATTTCCTTATGGTTGACTTAACAATTGGGATACTGGTTTCACCGTACAACTAATTCATTATATGCTAATTTCAGTCTACAAGGTTCTCATAAAAAGATGCAGTTACCTTCGTCTTAGTATTAGTAAGAATGAAATAATAACTAAATGACGTAAGAGAAAAGAGAGCCAAGAAGAGAAGTGAAACCTAAGTTGGATGGATCCAGAAAGAGTCTCCGAGGACTGAATAAGAAAGCAAGTGAAAGAGCTAGATCATTCCAAGGAGCAGCTGAACAAGCCCTTTCTTTTATGATTTCTAGTTTCCTATCGGCGGAGCACTTCCATTCCTCTTCCTCGGGTAGGAAAAGAAAGAGATAACAGAACCTTTCAATAGACTCCGAAAGAAAGATCTTAGACGCTAACAAGCAAGCCAGCAAGCAAGACTGCTTGCCCTGATTCCTTTCTCTTTCCTTGGGTCAATGTCAATAAGAAGGGGAGACTCCAACCACCGCACCGGTACTATAGAGATGAGCTTTTGATGTTTATGGAGAAAATCCTTTCTCTTTTATGAGCAAAGCAGACCACTTCTGGGTAGAAGCCAGAGGGATGGGCTCATTCGACTAAGATCGTTAGCGAACGAAGCATCTGAGTAGCTAAAGGAATGAAAAGAAGATGAAGCGGAGTAGGCAGAGGTCTCCGGGCATTGTAAGACTTCCTGTTCGCGGCGTCTTCGAACCCCTTTAGTCATCAACAGGTAGGGTCTCTCGCTTTTCAAAAGAAACTTCTTGTTTAGTTTTCAGAAACTGGCTTTCAAAAAAAGACTTTCCTATTGGAATGGAAAGATTATCGCCCCCTAACCAATCTAAGGATTGCCTTAGAATTCATTTTGAATCCTCCTTCTCCTTGCCTAAAAAAAGCCAAGCAGTTTGTTTTTCTCAAACGCTCAAGCCCTGGTTTCAGTGACTGATAGGTATAGGTTGGAATTCGTGGATAACAAAAATGGCAGGTGGATTGAACAAAAAGCGATAGAGTTATTGCTCGACCGTGATCTGGATATTAGGATGAGGATCCCTTTGTCTAGAACCAAGACTTGAGACTCTTTGCTTTGTTATGGCATTATGAGAAAAAGGGGAAACTTTCTGTGAAGTCAGCGTACCACGTCACTCGTGAAGGTGAAGTGGAACTTAGTAAGCAAGGCAAAGCATCGTGCTCAGATATTATGACTGCGTCGGCACATTCGATGGTTTATGCCTGCTATGTTTGAAGGAGATAGAAACCGAAATCCATCTTTTCTTTTGAGAGACTGTGAAAGAGCCTTGGGCATATGGGAAGAATTGCCTCTGGCAGTTGGAGTAATATACGTATACGTGGTGGGGATTTTTGTGACTGCTTTCTTTATGTGTTTGATAAATTGGAGATGGAAGAGCTGGAGCTATGGAGTGTGTAATAGTTTTTATTTAGTTATTGGCTCATAGGAACGCTGGAGTTCATAAGGGGAAGGGGTAGATTATCGTAATCATTTTCTTGTCCGTGCTATGGACTATATATTTCAGTTTTAAGAGGCCAAAGAGAAATCGCAAATAGTGCAAGAAGCAAGTTTCGGCAGTTCATGGCGACCTCCGCATGCCAACTGCTACAAGCTCAATGTAGATGCAAGTTTTTGGCAAAAACACTAGAAGCAGGTGCGAGCAGGATTATTCGAAAAAATGCCAGAGAAATTTTTGTAGCTAGATTAATGCCACTTCATGGTGACACGGAGGTGTTGAGTGCAGAAGCCATGGCTCTTAGAGAAGCTCTTGATTTGTCGGCTGATTGTTGTTTTTACGATTTAATGTAATGGTAGAAACTGACTCGACTGAGTTTCAAGCAGCTGGTGGTTGGAGAGGGACTACTACAACTACAGGTTTTCTCATTCAAGAGATTATGACTAACGTCGGCAGATTTGCTATGCTAAGTCTTGACTACGTTAGTCGGAGTGCAAAGATGGCTGCATACGAGTTAGCCCACTTTGGTCGCTGTTCGAAATAGTATATGGGTTGAGGAATTCCCATCTTTTCTAGCTGATATTGTAATGCATGACATGGATCAAGAAAATCTTCGCCTTTCCCATAAAAAAATGCTAGATCATGGAGAATCCAATTTACTAAGGCATGATTACGACTACGTGAATGCATGAGCAAGGATTAATAGATACCTAATTTCAGCAAAGAAAGAATCATGGAAATCACAAGGTAGTTTACTTGCTTACTTGTTAGAGTAAGGAAAATCATGCTTTAAAAAAGAAAGAACACTCGATATCAAACACCCATAGTGAGACTCCATGGAAACCATCCTACTTGTAAACAAGGCAGAAGTTTGAGAGGCTAAGACGAAGCCCCCTCCATGATTGAAAAGAAAAGGTTGAGTTTGCACCAAAAGCCTTCTCCTAAGAAAACATAGGAGAAACTGTTGGAACGCATTACAATAGGTCCGAAGTCATATCTAGTCCAAATTGAGTGATTTTATTTAGGGATCGACAAATTCAGCTTCTCACAATCCCAGGGGAAGGATGTTTTAACCATACGGGTCAGAGTCGCCGTCTTGGTCTAAGCGCTCAACCGCCTTCCTGTGCGGTACTACACCCACCACCGCCCTTGGAGGCATATAAGACAGACTACGCGCTAACAGCTTGAGCAACAAGGCGTAGCTTTGAATATGGTAGCTGACGCTAGGATTTGGGAAGAATATACATGAGAGTCGTGAGTGTGAGGAGAAAGAGCCTTCCCATTTGCTGTTCTAGACCCAGGTATGCTAGTAGCTTTTCAGCTATCACTTCCTAGATGGAGCTCTGACAGGAGACCTCTGAATGCCTTGGCTCTAAGCCGTACGTACCACCGTTCAATGCCGTCTTCAGCCGCGCAGAAACTTTATCTCGTGCTATGGCGTGCTTTTGAGCGCATTCATTGCTTTGAGGGATTGGTTGTGAGCAAGGAAGCCTTGAGTTGGGCGCGTAAGGTTAAGGGTGGTGTGGGTTTTCGATGGATAGCTTTTTCAATCTCTATCATAGGTTTGAGAGATCTGAATCTTGTGTTTATGGGCGTGTATGGATCCCCCCAGTTTTGATTGCTTTTCACCTTTTCATATAATTCCAATTTTGGGATACCATTGACATTTATAGTTGTAAACAGATAGATAGTGTGCATTGATGGATAGCAATGGTAGTTAAGAGCATTCCTTTCCTAGGGCCAAGATGGTCTCTTTCTTCCTTCCCTTATTCCCGCTGCAGTTGATGAAGAAGCATTGAGCAAGGCAAGGAGTCGAGACAGTCTTAGCTACAATCTCTGCCCTTACCTGAGTATCTTCCTTCTCGTCTGAAAACAGAATAGTCTGTTATCGAATCGTCTCTTTTCAAGGGAATAAGAGTGAAGGAGAATGCGCGTTATCGTATTCTGAGGAGAGATCTTTTATGAAAACATTTCTTTCGAGATACGAAGAATAGCTATCTTTTACAAGCATGATCACTCTATTTAAAGGGATTCAATCCCCTAACCCCATTTGAGGCGGACGACAAGAAGGATGTCGGAATCTCCTGTTGAGGGAGGAAATTGAGTTCCCGAAGCAAGTCAAACGTCGTTCTTTCCACTGCCGCCTTAGTGATGCATTAACTAGAGACTGAGACGCTTCAAGCATTGCTCCAGCCTATTAGTTAGTGAAAGATCAGACAAGTAAGAAATTCCTAAAACACACCTTGCTCGCTCGGCTGAACGAAGGAGCCTAAAGGACGAAAGGTATGAACGTCAGCGGAAGACAGAATAGCACTACTTTGGAAAGAGCTGATTGCTGGCGATGACTTGCCGCCCAGTCTACTTTTGATCTCGTTTGATTGATTCCCCATAGGAGAAAGGATGCCTTAAGCTCCACTCTTTCTCTTCTGTCTTGCGTGCCGGGCCAGGTTGCTTGCAAGGCTTTGCTTAGCTGACTAAGCGTCGGGCTTTCAGATCTTAGCACTACCAACCTAAACTCTTTTCTTCGACACCTAGTTTAGAAATGAAGTCTCGTTTGAGTTTGTTTTCAGCCACTCTATTTTTCCTCATGACGACGGGCTCCCTCTCCTTTCCCCTGCCCCTGCTGTCACGGCATTCTAATAACTTGAAGTTCCCCGCTCGTGCTCCCGTCGAGTGAAGCCCATAGCTCGCAAAGCCCCCCCAGCTTGCATTTGCAGTGTGGGTTTTCCAACTTCGTTAAGTTACTGGGTGACATAGCAACGAGATAGGTGGTTTGTTTGGCGCGAAGTGAGCTTGGCTGCCACTTGGGGGCGGATTCTCCCGCTGGTCGACGAACGGATGCACCCTAGGAAGGGTTCGCTCGTGCCTCTATCTTCAGTATAGCAAAAAAAGGCATGAGGATGAGGAGAAGGATCTCGTTTTTTTCTATGGGGAAGATTCAACATTAAGGGCGAAAGACAAATGCAAAAGATTATCAGACTAATGAAATTACACGAAGTGGTTTCTAGATGGAAAAGGAATTCTTTGCCAAAGATCCTTTCTCCTACTAAGTTTAGGATAGGAAGGAATCTAACAAGCAGAGTTAGAAGGAACGAACACCAACCAAGGGCTGAGGGCGGGGAAGGATGCACTAAAGCTTACAGCCACAGGGCCCTAAACCGTTCCAATTTATGCTGAACGTTGTATTGCCAAGGTTAATTAAGAAGGGAAGCCTTTCATTCATCTTCGGAACAAATCCTATCATTGCCTGATGAGTTCTAACATCGGATGGGAGATCAATAGCAGTTATAGTCAATACCAGTTAAACGTAAAGTCAGGCCGTTGCGTGCTAGCACTTATGTAGTGTAGTTTTGAAACTTCGAATTTGGAGGGCTGACCGTCAAAACTATTAAACCAGGCTCCGGCTCGGCGTATGACAATGCACGACACGGGACCCTCTTAGTAAGGCCTTCCGCCCCACACCTAGCTTAGCTCACCTCAGGGCACCGAAGCGACGAGACTGCTTTTTCAAGTATCTTTCTTTCCTAGCCCTTCATGGTGATTGTTCAGGAGATGCTTGCTTAAGACCGTATGGAATCCCCCGATCTCACGTTTAGTTTATTAGGTGCGGCGCGGGCTAAGAAGAAAGAAGCAGGCAAATCGCTCTAGGTGAAAATAAAAACCTACCTCGGTTAACTACTTTCTAAAACTATTACTGCAGATCGACATCGGAGGTGGCCCAAACCTAGGCTGTGACGCTTCCTGTTGAGTTGACTTGAAGTTCGTTTACACAGTAAGAGAAAGACAATTAGAAAGAATGGGAATTAAATAAACTTTTTTAGATTCGATTATTTTAAATTGCATCAACATAACCAACACATTCTAAAGCGATATAGGCATTTATCCCATCCATCAACCGAGAAAAAGGCCTGCGTTACACTAAAAGTTCACGCGCTTCTTTATTCAAAACAAAAAGAACACCTCCACTATACTAGTTATGGAGGGGATTCGGGCCGGATGGAACAAGGCGCTTCGAACCATATACTACTGTTGCTGGAATGAAACGCAGCCTCGGAACAGAATTATGCTGCTTGCGGGTCCCTTGGATCATGGGCCACAGCTATTTGGGTTTAGACCGCTGAACATCATTTGGATGGGCCGAGGCTATATGGGCTTAGGCCTTTTGATGGCTGTCATTTTCTGGGCTATTTGGATAGATTCAGATCCTTTCATGTAGGAGAGTCTTTGATGAGCTCGGATCCTTTTGATGATTTCATGTGAGGAGCTGCCACCTTTGGCGGGCTTTGAATTTGGATAGATCCAGCGGGCCTTCTTGCATGGACTTGGGCCTGCTTTGATGATGGGTAGGCTTGTTGTGCTTTGGCCCTTCTGTGGGCTTTCATCGAAGAAAGCAGGCTTGACAGGCCTGGAGATAAATAGTATGGTATTCAAAAAAGTCTTACTTATGTAAGTATAATTAAAAAAAATTGTAAATTGTTTACCTCTTTTAATAAATTGAATATAAAGTCAAATAAAATAGAATGCCCCTACCCTATTTACCAGTATAAGATTCATGAAAAGAGTCAGACAACAGTCCCCCTTGTTAGTAGCTAGCTATTATTTGATAGTATTAGAGTAGAACTGAAATTCGAAGCGCTCCTAGCTCAGAAACCACACAAAGACAAACACATGGAGGCCCAGTCCAACTCATAAATCATAGACTAACCAAAGAAAGAACATGGGAATTAGCACCATTCCGTAGAGTGCTTTTGTCTCGAAGAGCCAACAAAGGGGCACTCTATCTCGGTCTCGGTTTAGCATCATATCATATATCGATCTGGAGAATCTTTTTATTTGTTGTAGTGCGGATTAAGGTTAAGGCATTTCAAATCCATGCTGTGGAAGCGGGGGCCACCGAAGCTATCTGCGTCGAGTGTGTCGATTGAAAGAGGAGGGGAGACAATTCAAATGCCAGCGCAGAAATAGAAAGAGTCGTACCGTTCAAAGTCAAATTTATCGAAGATCCATTGCTCGATTTTGCTGCATGTTCTGCTCCTAAAATGCGGAGAGACTTGCGAGGGCAGATCCGAGTTGGTTGGTCCGGAAAGTCATGGGAGAGACAGGCTAAGTTCAATAATATACTGGTGCTACTATATTTGATTATGAATCACGCACGGCACACTTTCTATATCTCCTCCATCTACAAGGTGAACAGCTTAGCTTACAGCACAGCGTGTTCGCCACCACACGGTGCATTTCCCTTACCTCCATAGGAGAGGTATGACCCTTCGATTAGAACGCCCCATATCTCGTGACACGCGAGTTTCCTTTTAGAAAGTCCGTATAACTTCTAACCAAAAGATTCATTAAAAATGAATCAAGTACCAAAAAAAGGGTGCATTGCCTCTTTGAGTTGAAGAAGAGAAGGGCTTGCTTTATATATAAACTCTTGAGCCATGTTCGTCGCCCTAGGCTTACTATTATTCAATTTCGGCTAGCTCCAAAGAGCATATACATGGAGCTATGTCGACTTACGTACGTCGCGTTGACTAAACGAGAAGGTATACCACGCCACCTATCATCCCCTCTTTCCATAGAGGAAAGAAAAAGAAAAGATATAGTGGCCCGTTCCCTGCCTTGCTCTCAGGTTGGCCTTTCTACTTAACTAAGTAAGTATTCTACTCGTGTAGTGGGTGTATGGGCTAGCCCATGGTGCGGTCAGCTATGAGCAACCCCACTTTTGCTTTTGTAGGTTTATCTACTACATCTGGTTGTGCCCTCGTGGGCACGTTCCTCTCTGGGTCGGTCTGGTCTAATCGAAGTTAACTGACTCACATGGAGGCGAGTTTTCACTGAGCAATATCTAACAGCTCCATTCTGGTTTGCACTAAAGTGCCGTAAGTCGCCCTCGAGGAGTCCGTTTCTTCTCTCCGTCTGAGCTTTCAAAGATATACCGACCATAGGTATCTGATGGTCAGATACCGACAGTCGTCTTCTAACATTACCGACCTTTAAATATCGGGTTTTCATCATCAGAAAGAACCTGATTTCCGACCTCTTGCATTGCATTACCATAACGAAATAATGAAAAAGAGAGATTTATCTTGTGACTCGGAATGAACCTTTCTCGGTGGAGGAAAGATAGATTCCTATGGAGCATTCAGAAACAAGCAGAAAAAATCGAACGAC
>JBAMHZ010000067.1:1598910-1610355 GCA_037177395.1 Alpinia galanga
ATCACGGCGCCGTCTATTCCCTCGTGTCTCGGACCGAGGCGGCCATCAGCAAAGTCGCCTATCACGGCGCCGTCTATCCCCTCGTGTCTCGGACCGAGGTGTACTACAGCGAAAGTCGCCTATCTCGGCGCTAAAGTGTCTGCAGCGATCTCGGATCTCCCCCCATACGGCGAATTTTTTCCTTTCCTCTGAGTTATTCTTGGCTGGATCTCTCCGTACATCTCAAAATAATCATTATGGAAAGCCAGGTGTGCCGACTCCAAACTCGCCCTCCGTTATTTCTCTCTTACGATGTGATAGATATATGGCACGACAGAAATATGGCACGACAGAAATAGTCAACAGACAACACGTCCACACACAGTAGGCACATGGAAAACCCCATTATTACTATTAGTAAAAGGCAAGTACTCACACCCAACACATTACAAAAGGGGGAGGATAAACAGTAAAACCCTTAAGGAGCCTCCTCAGGGGGCCTCCTCACTGATCTCACTCTCCGCCTCGCTATCCTCCATGCTGTCCTCCTCGCTGCTCTCCTCGCCATAGAGGTCAACTACATTACCTGGAATAACCACCCTCCGTCCGTTGAGGTAGCGTAGGAGAGCCTGGTACTTCCGTTGGAGCTGAGCCAGCTGGCGACGACAGATAGCCAGCTCCTGGCGCAGCTGGTACGTCCGGCAAGACGAGTCCGTCAGGCGCGACCGAAGGGAGGCCATAGCCTCCTCCAAGTCGCGCAGACGGCGGTGCTCAGAGTCACCCGACTCAAGAGAAGGTAGATCAGTAGGAGGCAGATGGGCCATGTTTCCCTGGTTAACGGGAGGAGAAAGAAATCACCGCCTTATATAGAGCCAAGCTCATAAATGAGGTGCAGAAGACGAACCGGTCTTGCGTGTTGTCGGAACGGTTAGGTGGGGGAAAAGACGAAGCGCTAGCAATAAAGGAGTCGCAGAGAACGAGGAGTTGAAAAAGCTTCGATCAAACCCCCGGGAAACATTTATGGCAAACGAAAAAAGTCATATAACATGGCCCACGTGGCACCACCAAAACACAAAAAGATACGGGAGCGAGAACCCTAAGGCATAGGCCCTATCTCACCGAGCTCCGAGTCAGGAGTCTCGGCGATCAGCTTCCCCAAGTCCAGGAAGTCGAGCGGGGTACCCTCGGGCGGATAACCCGCCTCTCGAAAGTGTCGAGCCGCCCCTTCATAGCCAACTCTTAGGAGAGGAAAAGCACGTCTCCCTAAAATGTCGGCGAACTCCTCCGAGGTCAGGAAGACCCTCTTCCGACTCTCCCAACGCCCCTCTTCGCCCGCCTTGTAGGAGGCCAATGCGGCTTCAACCGCGTCGACCTTAGCCGCTAGCTGATCTCTCCGAGCCGCCTCCTCAGCCATCCGAGTCGCGGAAGCCTTCTCGAGCTCTTGGAACTGGGCCTTTAACCTTTCTGCCTCAGCTGCCTTCGCCTTTAGCTTCCCCTGGAGCTCGGCATTATCTGTCTTGAGACGGAGAGCCTTGGACTGGTGAACCGCCACTCCCGACTCGGCGATGGCTAGCTTGGTCGCCATCCCCTGGAGCTCGGCATCCTTACCCTGCAATGCGGTCACTAGGTGGTGAACCCGCGACCTCACCTCCCTGCCGGACGAGATTATGTCGGACATCCGACTCATCAGCTCCAGGTGATGGCCCCAAAACTACAAAGAAAACGGAATGAGTTAAAATAAGTCACTGATAGAAATAATGAAGTAGGAATCCGAAAGGCGTACCTGAAGGACATGAGAGTTGAGGCCATCGAAGAGGCCGGTCAACGACAGTTGCTGCACGGCGGCCCTAGTCGCCGCTCGGACCTCCTGAAGATAACCCCGGGCTGGTAGGCTGCTCCGATATATCCCGGCTCCCGAAGCCACCCCGGGGATGGAGGTCTCCGATTCAGCGGCAGGAGACACGGCAGGAGACACGGCCTGCTCGGGCGGGAGACTCCCCTCACGGACTCCCCCGCTGGGACCTGGCGCTGGGTGGCTCGGCTCCACCGGGGTCTCCCGGACGGGACTGGGAGTACACCGAGAAGGGCCCACCTCGGTCGGTTCGGCCACCCGACTCCGCTTGGACGGGCGGTCTCTCTCGGCCGAGTCTCCCGAGCTGATAATCTCGGGAAGCAAAGAGGTGCGAGGAGGGTGCTCGGGTGACCCGGGGCCCGCAGCGTCCGAGGCAGGTTCGGCGAGTTTCCGAGCCGTCGCTATATGTTCCTTCTGCCAGTTGAGGTGTTTGGTGAGGGAAGCTCTCAGCATGACGTCGACTGTAATAAGAAAAAGGAATTAGTTTACAAATCAGCTCGGCCGAATGAAGTGCTTTTCTTACCCAAGGCGCCCGATAACTCGGCTCTGATCGGACTTATACCAACGTAATGCAGGACTCCTTCTTCCAGAAGCACGTTAACGTCAAATCTGAGCCCCGACAATTTCCTGGTGGTCGCACGGTACTCGTCCCACTCCTTATAGTGCTTCAGGATCGGAGGAGTAGGCAAATCCATCTGCCAGCCAGTCGGTCAGTCAAAGGGGGAAGGGGGTTGGAGATAAAAGAACTGATTTTTTCAAAATTTGTGGGAAGTGATATAGTTGGCAAGAAAGTTGGTCTCTCGGCGGGCCGTGAAAAAGAAAACACCTGCCTCCTTTCGTTTGGGGACGAATAGGCAGTGAAAGAGTTTGGCACTCAGCTGAATACCATAAAAGGAAAGGATAGTGATAAAACCGCAAATGAGGGTGATAGAATTCGGAGGCATTTGCTGGATAGGAATACGAAAGTAGGAAGACACTTCGGCAAAAAAGGGATGCAGGGGAAAGCGGAGGCCCGCCGAAAGTTGGTCGGTGAAAAAGGTGACAAAGCCCTCCGGCGGCGTATGCGGGCGCTGGCCCGGTTCTGGGACCCTCATCCTATACGAACGAGGAATCTCAAAGACCTCCCTAAGCGCCTTCCTCTCCGCTCGTCCAACACCCGAGGAAGAGTTGAGGTACCACAGCGGTCTCTCAGCCATAGAAACGAAAAAGAAAGAAGTATTGAAGGAAAACGCGAAAGGAAAGAAAGAGGAGAGGACTTACGAAGGCAAAGACGATCGCTGAAGGTTCGAAGGCAGGCGAACAGACGAAAGCGAGGAAGCGTGCGGCGGGCCCGCTGGAAAGGTCTGAAGGTTATATAAGCACTCCTTGAGCATACAACCATCCGATGCATCTGTCCAAACCATCAGTACCGTTGGCAACATTAGGGTGCTCTGATCGAAGAATATCTCTAGGGAACGGAGCGGATAATATCGAATCAAGGCATTAAATGAGACGTGGATCCGGTACGAATTCGCTGTTAAGGAGGCGTGTCGCGACGTTTCCCTAGGCAAACTATCATTGGCCGCAGTATGGACCTGACACACGTCAAGTCAGTCACGCTAATCCTTCGACTTGACTAAGAGAGGGGGATACTTATGATACTGACTAGAACTGTTCGTAACCTGGACTATTGGTAGCCTAAGGATAGTCCGACTCGGGTTTGCCCTATCGTTTACTACAAGGCCCCACTTCTATGTCTCGGCAGAGAGACCGGCTTCCTCTATGTCTCGGCAGAGAGACCTCATGCCCTCCGCCGGCCCCACTCCTATGTCTCGGCAGAGAAACATTATGCTCCCAGCGGGCCCCGCGCCTGTGTCTTAGCAGAGCTCCCTATCTGAGCACTATTGTATCCTGTTCAGCCCGACAGGCGAAGATCCTCAGCATACCTATATCTCTGACAGGGGATATTTAGGGGGTGCTTCTAGTACTTTCCAGCCGCCGCATTTATGACGGAATGTTCCCTCAGTAGGGGGGCATTAATGAGATATGGTCCGCTCCACTCCCATCACTGTCAGAGCTTGTCCCTGCCACGACACCCCGCTGTCGGTAGATTTTCTCCATATATAGGAGCCTGGGGTCACCTGAGGACAGGTCTGATTCTCTGATCCTTTCTCCATTCCTGTTTCTACACCGTTCTTCATCCCTGACTTGAGCGTCGGAGTGGCGTCGCCGGAGCTCCTCCGGCGTCCCCTATGACCCTCTTCTTCTTCCCTTGCAGGTGCTCTCTTCCCGGCCCCAAACCTCCCACGTGTGGACCGACCTCCTCTCTCTCTTTTCGGATTTTCAGTCAGCAACATGCATGAAAGGGACACACTATAAAGTCAAGTGTCGGATGATAGGGACACTATATGTTATGCTATTGTATTCCATACCTGGGTAAGCTCAATAAAAAAAGGGTACCTGGGTATGGGTACGGGTAAGCTCAAGAAAAAAAGGTTCTTTGTGCTTCTTATTTGAAGGGAGATTATACTTTTGTCATAGAATGAGCTCGCGAGACTAGTTAGCTTATCCAATGAGCTCGCTAGACTATTTAGCTTTATTAAAAGACTGAGCAATTGACTTCTTTTAGAGTTCTTCCTGTATAGGGTAAGGGGATTTTTACTTCTTAAGCTTAAAAAAAGGGTTACGGGATCCATTGTTTTATTGCATACATGAGATGTGAGCTCGGATAGGTAAAACATTTTATTGCATACGTGAGCTAGCAGCTCGGTAGGGGTCTTAATAAAGAGCCTTGCCTTTAAGAATAGAAAGAGAGGCCTTTACCTTTGGCTAATAGAAAGAGCTTTGGCTTTACTTAATAGAATGCTTATGTTTATGTGTATTAATAGAATTGACCATTAAGGTTCCAATCAACTAAGCGACCATTAAGGTAAGGGTATTATCATCCAATGAGCTCGGTGGGGTATTATCATAGTTCGTATTTGCTTGTTGGCATTTAATATATTATATTTGATGCTGCTCGGATTTTTCCTCAAGGATGTCCCGGAGGATGGGTTCTCTCCAAGCGGCAGCAGTAAGGTTCTCCAGCTTTCCTTCTCCTGTCAAAGTAACACTAGGTTAGAAACTTCCACCGGGGGTTCCCGGTTTTACGACCCTGCCTCAGTCAAGGCCGGAAATGTGGTAGGAAGAAGAAAGTAGAAAACCCAAAGAATGGAATAGTGATGAAGATGATCAGAATATCTGCGTCCCTTTCCTTCTTACCTCCAACGGCCTATATATATAAGAGGGGGAGGAGCCCCTTCCAGGGCGGCGGCCAGTAGGGGGATGCTCGGTGGCAGGAGCATCATGTCAGGCCGTTAGAGGTATCGCTCGTAGGAATAATATTCCACTTTTAGTCTGTTTGAGGTGTCCTCATAGGGGAGTCGCCTAAGGACAGCAGGCTTTCCTAGGGGGAATCTTCTGAGTGGTCCCCTGTCATAGCAGAGGGGAGTGGAGCCTGGTTGCCGAGCTGTTTTGGGGTATTTTAATCGGCATCCCACCCGGCCGGGCTGTTTTCTTATTGGCTCGTTGGCTCGGCCTCTTACCTGGCCGAGCCGTTTGACTTATTGGCTCGGCCTCTTACCTGGCCGAGCTATTTGGCTCATTGGCTCGGCTTCTCACCCGGCCGAGCCATTTAGCTCATTGGCTCGGCTTCTCCCCTGGCCGAGCCGTTTAGATCGATTTTCAGGCTGTCTTCTGGTTCCGATCTTTGTAACCCCTTTGACCGATCCTCTTTGACCCTATACAGGGTCCCATCCGGTTCGCCCAACCATATCACAAAGCGTAGCCAAGGTAGTATCAATATTAATGCAATGAGCTCGCTAGACTAGTTAGTTTGTGATTTTCTTAGTTCGTATTTATTAATCCAATAAGCTCTCGCTAGACTATTTTATAGTATTAGTATTTCGAATGAGCTCTCGCTAGACTATTTTAGTTGAACTCTTAAGAAGTGCTCTATTTAAGGGTAACATATCCTGCTAAAAGGAGACTTTAGGGTGAGCGTTCTCCTTTGTGCCCAACTCTTTTGTGGTTGTTGTTGGTATTACCCAATCTTCCACTAGATGGTTTAATTTATTGTTCCCTAAATTCTATATTGAATAGCTCTGAATAGCGTTACAGCTCGGAATAGCTCAAGGGATTGAACCGTTAGAATGTGAACCTATTTATCGTTACAGCTCGGAATAGCTCAAGGGATTGATTGAACCGTTAGGATGAGTGAACCTCCCGTCGGACATCATTATTTCGGACATCATTATTGAAATGTGTATACCGTATAAGAAATGGAATTCAAATTGAAGTCTACTAGAAGTAGTAAGTTCTCTATAGGTAACTCTTATAGAGCTTTCTATGAAACTTGTTCCCTGCTTTACTGTGCTTTACTGTTAAATTTCAATGCTTAACTAATGCTCTAATCTAATCTTTTTTTTTTTATCTTTTCTTTGGAAGCAACCCTTTTTTTTGTTTCATTCTGATCGAGAAAGCTCTGCCCAAATAAGCTTAGCCAAGAGTTGTCCGGAATGGGCACGCGAAAGCAGCGGAGCCGTAAGATCTTTTTAGACTGAATTGCGGTTCACTCCGGAAATTAGAATTAGATAAAATAAGAGGATTCGTGATGCGTAAGGGTTACGTTTAGTCTTTAGTCTTGGAGGAATTTTCTTTTATTAGGGGAGTAGAACCAAAGATGATGACTACTGATCTTCCAATTTATATGCGCGAGAGCAAGCGCCCAAATATTATAGCTCACTCGTGCCTTCCTGTTATTTTAAGATATAACACTATCCGATGTGAGTCCATTCACGTAATACTAGTTAATTTTCTTGAGATAGAGGATTAGCAGCATTTGTTACTCGGCTCCGCACGGAACTTTTTGGTTGCTGTTCATCCCGTATTCTTCCCAGTAGCTGTCGCTCGACCTGCTGAGTTCAGTTCGCATTGTACTCGTACTCCGGAACCATTGAAGCTAGAACTGCTGCCAATGAAAGGGCATTATAAGAAGTGACGCCGGCAGCTATTGGCCATATGCCAAATTCTACTCAAGGTCATTAATATATGACTAAGGGAGCAGGACAGGAACTTTGACATCCGGATATGAAGCAGCTGCTTCCGGGACAGAAGGTAGGGATACGGTAGAGGAGCGAATGAATAATGCGCGCTCGTAATAATGAACAGAAGGGAGAGCTAATTAGGAGTTAGAGTGAGGAAAAATGCACCCAAAAAAACAGCCGATCTTTTGGTGCATTTTGGCTTGAATTGAAAGCAAGTTCCTACTGAGTACTGTAGATACTCACTTTCATTTGCACTTCTATTTCATTGATCTCCCGCCCTTTAGTGTACTTTCGAGCTTTCATTCCGGATCTTTCACTGCCTAGGATTACCGGCTCGGGCAGGTCCCGCACAATGCTATGTCCCTATCTTGCTAACATGGCTTTGGTACGAAACTACGAAAGATCTAACCCCAGTCTAAGGCGTCCATTCACGACTGTTGCTAAAGGTAGACCCGATAGGAGTCTTTCGAGCGTATGCGGTAGATCATAGTGAAGAAGAATGTTAGACTTGCTGGAGGTTTAGATGGCTCGACCGGGAGATCTTTTAGTATAGTGTTCGCTTTTTCAGTTCGCTACTTTAACTTGCACTTTTCTTTCCCTTAAGCAAATCGCTTTTTATCTTTTCAAGGCGAAGCACTAAAGAACCGGAGAGCTTCAACAGGAGGGAAGAGTAGGCTTGATTGCATTCGTAGCGATATAAAGATGAAAGCAGTTCTCAACAGATCTTGTGAGACCCATTTGATCACAAAACAAAGTAGTGAAGCACTTTCACTTCTGATCAAAGAACGTGCATTTCTCATAAGCTACACTCTTCCGAAGATCAAGAGCCTACGAGTCTAGGCCAGGCATTCAAGCCTGGGATGACTTATAATACATGGTCGGATGACCTGTAAGGGTATTACATAGCTCGCTTTAAATTAGGGGCAGATCTTTTCGAAGGTCAAGTATACTCAGAAAAAACTTCTTTTTAATTAGGCATAGAGCTCATCCCCGGTTAAATAGTTGATTCTTTAGTTCAAGAAGATATTGATCTTCTACCTACTCCTACTACCTACTAGCAGAGTGAAAACGTTTACGCCGGCAGCAGCTCCAGGCTCTACACCTTCAGGTTCCACTCCTTGTTATTATAGGTTTCTTTTAAAGTACACTTTAAAGATAAGGAGCAATAGACTATAACCATTAGGCTAAGCCCTTTAGACGTACACTTTATGGCCGCACCCCAGGTCGATTGAAAAAGCTTTTTCAATTGAATCATTCCTGGAATTCACTCTTGGAATCTTGCTTATGAATAGCCATGGAAATGGTATGGAAAGCAAGGAAAGCGAACTGAGCCATTCACTCATTCACTCTATCGTCTATACGCACTGCTTGAGCACTCTCTGCTTTCCAGCCAAGATCTTTCCCGTCTCGCACAGCCTCTCTGACGTCTACGCAGCAACAGTCGTGAATGGAAGGGCGAAGGTTTTTTCCCCTTGCCTTGCTACTCTTCTTACCTCTTCTGAGCTCTTGCTACTTTCCTGACCTCTTGCCTCGGCTTCTGGTAATCACAAGTCTCTTGCTTCTATCGACTAGTGTGAAAGCCGTGCAGAAGATCAATATCTTCTTTTAAAAACTAACTTGACTTGCCCCAGCTTAGTCCCTCATGAAAAGAAAACACGTTGTGGAGCAATTCAAGGTTTTCCACATAGAATAGTTGAATGGCATTCACTGTAAATATACGTTCATGGCACGAACACTTCTGAAAAGAAAAGTGCTTCACTAGTGACTTACAATTCCACTCTATATTCAATAGCAGTAGCGCAGGATTTGCATCACTGAATATGATTAGGCACCTCGCCCTCCCCTCGTCCTCGCTAAGCTTAAGAGTGCTTTTCTTCTTAAATCAAGATATGAACGCCTACCTGCTCCTCCTGCTCCACCACCCATGCTACCACTCACTATTGCTCTACCGCCGTTTCCCTGTAAGCTTTTCCATCTCTAATTCACTTTTCTTATCTCTTGTATTAGAGAAATGTAGTTGATGCGATCAAGGGTTAAAGATAGAGAAGGGGTAGATAAGACTGACCGAGAGGGCTAACCCAATGATGACCGGTAGGGAGCACCCAACCCAAGCGAAGAGAAGATAGGAGCGGGCAGATGCAGATTCAAGAAGGGGCTAACCCTCAGCCTTGACAGAGTCAGTACATTCCTCATCTCATCACGAATGGGCTAGACAGGGACAAGATACTAACAGGAAAAGAATCAACTATCAAACCAGAATTCACTCCTTACCCTCACTGGACCGCAGCTGAGCTAAGGAAGAGGTGACACCTGTGTGATCCTATTGGAGGCTCAGAAGGGGTCCACCTATGTCCGGGTCAGGAACTATAGTACGAAATATGTACCGCAAATTACTGGTATTAGGGGGCTTGATTCAACAACTGGAAGAACATTGAGAAGCTCTTTGAGAAGAATTAGTTCTAAGTTAGAGTTCTTTAGCTGCAACAGGAACTGCTGATTCAACTAGAAAAGAAAGGGTAGATCTTTCGTAGTTTCGTAGCCAAAAGCGGAGGGAAGAGATTGAACTCTTTCAGCTCAAATGAATAAGAAAGGATAAGGTCAATTCCCGTCCCGAACCCGAACCTGAGGATAAAGAGACAGGCACAAATAGAAGATCTTGATTCTCGCTTTCCTAAGACTCGTTGTCTTGAAGTAAGTAGTCCCTCTCCTTAATAGTTAATAGTCGAGCCTTAATTACTTAAATCTAAATAAGGTAAAGGCTGCTACCAGATGTGATAGGCTTAAAAAAGAAAAGAGGAGGGTATCGACTCCAACTTTCTTATATTAACAATGAACTTTCATTTCCTCAAGATAGTAAGAGATGTAGCCCTCTCGGAAGAAGGGAAATTATCTAACTAGGCACACTCGTAGTCCTCATGCGTCATCGTCGCTCTTCAGCAACTATAAGTAGTCACTCTTCGACTTCACCTTCAGTTAAAACAAGCCTGCTCTGCGTTCTAGATTTGGAGTTCAGGTCTCGCTCATCAGTAAGAGAAGAAAGAGTAGCTAGGAAGAAATGCTTTGACTGCTCCATACCCGTAGAGGGAAAGTAGTCATGATTGAGATAGTACCTTTCCCCTTATCTGCCCCGACAGTGAAATGAGAAAATGAGTACGGGGTTCAAATTAAATTACCCCAACTGCGTATTAGCTTTCATTCTTGAATCAAAAAGAAACCTACTACTGCAACCGTTTCCCTGCTTCGCGGGCCCATTTCGGTCCACTCATGGCTAGGCTATGTGGGCGGTGCCAGTTCGGTGCTCAAAACATGAATGAAAGCAAATACGCAATTGTCATTTTCTAGATCATTAGAGAATTTATCACACTTGTTCATATACTTTCTATTTAGTTCTCATTTGCTTAGACTTCTCATTTCCGAACGCTAAAGATCACACTTCTTTATTTAAAGTAATCGGCCTTTACAAGTAAATGACCGGCCTTACAAGTAGAAGCTTCTTCTTTATTAAACATAAATAACGACTGACCTGTAACCTGGATTAAACATAAATAACGACTGACCTGTAACCTGGATTACACATAAATGACGACAGAAATGACGACTGACCACGTATGAAGAGTCAATGGTACTATATTATTATCTATTATTCATGCGTAGCATTACTTAGATGGGCCTAAGAATGCTTATACTCTATATGGGCTCACCTATTACTCTTACTATACCTATGAAAGGCAGTGCTTAGATATTACAGTCGACCGTTCCAGCTGATACTGGAACCTGATAGCATCTAGTAGATTTGCGTAGTTCTACCCTTTGAGCAAATTATTATAGCGTACTATAAGAGACTTTTATTGCGTCTACGCGGAGATCCTTTTATTGCGTCGCCAAATATATATACAGACCTGCGGATATCCTTTTCTATATAGAAAAGAAATGAAAAAAATGGGCAAGATACTTTATATAGCTCAGTCGAATCGTACGAAAAAGGCCCATATAAGTAAGTCGCTCAGTCGCCTCGTTTTGATCCTATTTTTGCCTAAAGGTGGCACTAATATGGGAATGTATTTTTCTGTATTCCTCCTTAAGTATTGCTCGCCTAGTATAATTTGTTGCTCGCAACTCAAGGGAAGGTTCTGAAGCCTAAGCCTTAGGTGCCTGACTCAAGAGCCGAAGCGCTACTCAGGAGCTTAGGACCGTTACAGCCCGGCGCCCCTCGGTGTGACAGTGCCTGGGCAAGGGCAACCAGTGCCTGGGCAAGGACAACCAGTGCCGTAGCAAGGACAACCTTAACCCCTAAGTCGTTCCTGTATCTGTAGTCCCGCCTGAGGCGTTCCTCTCTTTCTAGTACCAGCTCTATTGCCAGCTGCACAAGCCTTTACTGTATCAACTCTCCAAAGGCAGCATCAACTCCAAAGGCAGCAACATATAGGAACTCAAATAGCATCTACGTAGTAAGATATCTCTATAACTTCTCTTCTTGACTAGGATAGCGCTCTTCCTTCTCAAAGATTTGCCTTTTCTTCACTTCTCCCAGCGCTGCTCAAGAGTCATTCT
>JBAMHZ010000068.1:121288-132665 GCA_037177395.1 Alpinia galanga
CATCATAGGTGTTGCTGCGTCTTGAGATCCTAATTGCCATGGTTCCGCTGCATCACAATAGCTCCTTCTGAGGAATACATCACAAGTGAGGAATACCCCACAAAGAGCAATTGGAATTGGTAACCAGAAAATGAAACTTTTCCAAATTTTGACAAAAGGTGGAAATTTTTGAAACATATTGATGGATTGAGAGAAAAAGGATTCCCGGAAAGAAAGAGATTCCTTCCTGTAGGACTCGTTCTGAAGTAGAAAGAATTTGGGTTGATTGTTGACCAACGAAAAGAATGGGAGAAAGATTTCTAAAAGGAAAAGCCACTTAGACGAAAGAAAGCACTAACCTCCTAAGACTGCTGCCGCAGGCGGAGCCACCGTGTGAAGAAAAGATAAGACCTGGTGGAACGCTTGACTGGCAAAGCCATAAGTGCTTATCTCCTTATATATATCAGATAACTGGCCTAAATCAACAGGTTGGCCGATAATTTCATCGGCCAATTGCTCATAGGTCCAATTTTGGGGCAACGGAAAGTTATGGGTATTCATCAGAATTCGGATACTAGCCCCAATTGAGGCTCGCAGTCTCCTAGAAGCAAAATGATATAAGGTGAGCCCCTCGGGGTTTACCACATTTGGAACCACAGGGTTCACTGGGTTATCCACATGCGGAAGTAAGGGACTGACCAATTGATCGTTCACAAAAAGAGTTTCTTGTTGTGAAATTCCTTCACACTTTGTGTGAATCGTCTCGATAAGAATGAGGGTTTTTTCCATGCTTTTCTATTGAACTATTTTGTAAAGCACACCGTCAACTCGCGTATCCCGAAGATACTTTGAAAGCGAGAAGTGAACTTATCTTCTAGAATGAATTGAAAGAGAGTAGGTGAGGTCTTTCCTCAGAAATAAAGGGGAATAAGGCTTTCTCATTCAGCGCAGTTTCAGCCTTATTATATAGATATATATAAAGGACAAAGCGCTGGTCACGTTACAGCTACTGTGTTGACTGTAACTATTATACGACAATATTTTTTTTTCATTAAGCTTCCACAATCGATTCGTGAGCACAGACGATTTGATAACAGAGGATTTCCTTGACTCATTATTCTAACGGGGATGACTCATCATCCAAGGAATTTGGCATTTGAACAATAACCTTTGAGCATTTCCTAATCAATAGTCCTTCCGGATTGATTAATAGGAAAGAAATCCGCCTATAAACAACTTAGGTGGAATAGAAAGGTTGAGCGGAGGCAGGCAAGGCGGCTCTATTTTCACTATGCTCCACCGTTAGAGAAGAAAGAAAATACATGCATATAGGCAAATGCCAAGAACAACTAAACCATCCGGTTCGGGAGCTCCAAGGAGGAAGAAAGAGGATTCGGATGAAGAATAAGAAAGAGAGCCTAATATAAAAGTAAATTGCCGAGGCTGAAGGCGAAGTGAAAGCTAAAGAAGGTGCCTAAGTTGAAGCTTAAGTCGATGCCAAAGTTCTTTAAACAGTTCCTCAAGGGCAGGAATGCTATGTGCATTTCCCCCGCATCACACGTCCCGGCGATAGGCAGAGACCGAGATTTGACCATCAGCTATAAGGTTTGACTTTGTTAGCCGGGCCCATGGTTCATATTAATATCTCCACAAATCAACTAGGCTATCCTAGTACAAGCGTCCTGGCGTCGGGCCTAAGTGAGCCGTTTCATACAGCACGTGCCGTTCCTACCGGCTCAGTGACGTTAACCTAAAGCTCTAGTTCTCACTTCGCGCAGCTCCGTTCACTCCCCCTGGGGATTCTTCTTTCATACGTAGTCTTTCAAACTTGATTCAATGGTGTCAAGCTCCTTCTGCGCCCCAATCATTCTATTTTCGTTTGTGGAGTCCTTTGAAAGCTTCTTTAATTGAATTCAAAGATCGATAGCTTGAAGCATGCTGTCTTATTACGTTGAAAATAGCAGGCCCCGCCTTGAATCACTCCTTTCCGGGTCTAGCAGGCAAGAGGGGAGGTTCGAAGACCTATTATGCTATGCCCCAGTTGCAGCGGTGCCGAGATGCCTTATTAAAATGTTAGGGGATAAAGTACTAGTTCGCTTAGTCAATCTTTTGCCTACATCTCTAGCTGCACAAGGCCAGTATGTGAAGACTTGGAGAGTGCAGTACAAGGTAGGTGTCTTGAACGTTATAGTGTCTATGTTAAACCAATGTCCCTCCTTTCCAACTTCATTTTAGAAAGTCATCTCCATGTGGTTTCACTGCAAGTGAATCCTTTGGCCAGAGGACAATTATATATGAGTACAGTTTCTATTCCCTAAATCACGGACCCAATGGTACACAAGAATAGAATTTAAAACTTATCACTGACGAAAATATATCAAGCTAATTAAGAATTTTTTGTGATTGTTTTCTCACCCAAGTAAATGCACAGAAACTTTGCAAGGAAAAAATGCATAATGGGAAACCAGTTAACTCTACTGCCACATGACCTACAAAATATTACATCATATCAAAAATATTCTCGTACCATTATTTTGAACATCACTGATAGAAGAGATAAACCACATATGCAAAGAGAACCAAATAATCATTTTAATTTTTAAGTTGATCATAATCTGTATATGCTCATAAAAGTAAAAAAGGAGACAAAATACTGAACTTACAATGTATGGAACAGGTGCATCGAGAAACTCCAGCATGTCATTCGGCAAAACCTTAATTTCAGATGCAAGTACATGTTATTGGACAATAGGTAGAGAAATAACTCTCCGGGCATAAGATCAATAAAGAATTGGCAAACTTCAAGTTACATACAGTCATTAGAAGACTATGCCACTGATAGGGGCGTATCAGTGGAAGAACTGATAATACTGATGCTGACAAGACTCCCTGTACATTAAATGTTGGTTACATGATATATACAATAGCTTCAATTTAGAAGATGAGATAGATAACCAAACAAAAATTCAGAGTCTAGATGACACTAAAGAATGCTCCAGAAACATGCAAACAAGGATTGTAAGATAGGAGCCTGGATGGTCCCCAAGTTAATTTGAAAGAACATGACAGTATCACCAGAAGAAAAAAATGAAGATTCCTCAAACCTACTTAGCAATAAAATTCACAATGGGACAATATTGAATTACTGTTGGAATATGATTAATGAACATAGCAAAGAATTAGGTCAAGTATTTTCGAGCACATTAGCAGAATATGATATTGTCTTGAAATCAGGGCACAAAAGGTACAGAAATAAACACAGTATCAAATAAGAATTAGTAGAAATAGAAATTAAAAGACAAGTAAAAAAAAGAAGAGAGAAAAAATTACCAAATTTGAGCAAACAACAACAATTTGCTTCTCCAAGAGTGCGCCAGCAAACATCACCAATATCTGACATTTCCAACACAAAAATACAAATTAACATTTAGATAAGATTACCTGCAGCTATAGTTTCTTCATCAACCTAATCTTTGGCATTATGAAAACTCATAATGCTCAATCAAGTCATCATTTCAGAGAGGCCTACAACAAATTCTCAATTAATGTGCTATTCATAAAAAGTGTAATATCTCAACTGAGTGCTTCACTGTATTCAGCTAAATGGTTGAAAACATATATGAAACCTAGTAATATAGTACAAATATCTCAAACAATTTTCAAAAGAAAAGATCATGTACATCTTTCCAGAATCAAATCTGGCACCTATTGCCAAACTTGGCCATGTCCCAATCACAATAGTATGAGGATGTTAACATAACTATGCCAATTGAATAAACTCTTGGCAGATATCGTATTCAATAAATAGTGATAATCAGGGTTATGTAATAAATATCTCATACTTACACGGTCAAGCCCTAAACATCCACATAATGTTGCAATTGCCCATACAGAGAGAGCAGTCGCCTCTTCTTCTGCTAAAAGAGAACTATGTACCTAGAGAAAAAGGTCAGATTAAGCAACCGTCACAATTGGGTATACAAGGAGGCTAGGGAATTCATAGATAACATTGAGGTAATAAGATAGAGAAAGCATGCTGAACTATCAGCAGAAATGAACCTCGGCCATTTCTAAGTTTGTGCATCCAGATCTTATATCAATAGTGGAGCCAACAATATGAAGAACTGTTTCACCAGGTCTATGAAACTCCATTGGATGTAAGTGCTCTAAAGGCTTAAAGGTGAGAGTTGATCCTCTGGCAGGACATTTTAGACCATAATACTCGCAAATGATCTGTAAGGATCCATTGCAATTTGCCTGAGAATACATCCAAGCAGTAGATCAATCATTAGATAATTTATGAAGTGCATATGCTTCAGAATTCTAGAGTTCTTAACCAAAGTAAGAAAAGATACTATCAAACCTTGGCCCATTCAAGAATTTTACTGTGATATTTTAGATCTTCTTGGCCTGAAGAAGATGGCTCTTCCAGATCTGAATCATCATTGCTTCTACTAAGATTTCCATCTTCACATGGAGATCCCTGTAAACTAAGTGTACAGAGGAAAGTAGTTCTTAGCCATTGCACCAAAAGAAACTTGTTTAAGCAATAGACTAAAATTTGTCTAGTCTTCCAGGTAGTAATTTTGCTAGTATTGGCAAAGCTAGAACAAATGCTTTCAATCTACAATGGAAAAGTTCATTTACATACACTATTCATGTGAGAAAAGACTTATTTTGAATAAAAGAAGCAAAATCTTGAATCTTTATTCTCAACATACAAAAATTAATACATATGTTCATGCAAACATTAACAAAAATAAATAAATAAAATATCTTGTAAGAAATGTCGTACTATTCTTTGGTTATTTGACCCTCATCATAAACTTTAATGAAATCGCTTAACCACAACTCAAGAGTAACAGCAACTATTTTGATGGATCAAAACAGATGAATTTTATATAGCTACTGAATCTCAAGGTGGTGTTGGATCTTTCTGTGAATCTGGAAGACACGTAGTAGGGTAGGCACACACACAAAAGAGAAACAATCGCACCCTGATAATAAAACATTTAGTTATTTATCTTTATCAGATTTTAAAGTGTAGATAATGATCCAAACAATATGAGGTAACCATAGTCACAGTGCAAAATTAATACTTTCAGAAGAATATATGAAAATTCAAATATCATTTCTGCAGTGAAAAATATTCATTTCCAAAGTTTGAAAGGATAAATATGTAAAACTCCCAAGCCACAGGGAAAAGATGAATTCAAACATGGTGCAGGGGTTCTAATGAATCCAAATAATAGTCTGACTATTCCACATCTGTACCCACAGGATAATAATTAATTGCCACTACATTTGTATGGTCTAAGAAAATTAAGCATATTGCCGGAACTAATTGTTACGAATTAAGAGAGAAAAAAAGAAGAAGAACGACTTAAGAATTATCATAATTAAGTTACCCTAAGCTTTGTTTGATGGCAAGTATATGATGATTATAGCAAATTTGCTATACTTTGCTAATGATTGATTGGCATGGTGATGCAAATAAATAGTTTTTAAAAAAATCTTACCTGCCAGAGGATTCAGAGCTTTCATAAGCATAATACTGGAAAAGTGGCAAAATAGTATCCGTTGCATCCATCTTCTGCTGCTTGTTTGCATTAATTTTATTAATAGAGTTATCGAGATTATTTTGTCCAATGACTCCATTTTCTCTTTCAATAAGGTCTGTCAATCCTTGGTCAGCTGCTAAAGTTGTAGTATCTTGGATAGAAATTTTTGGGTCCGTGTCATGATCCTTTCTGACTGATACTTTCTTAGAAGTTGCTTCTGAAATTGAATCAGAATCCCTTGATTGCCTTAATCCTTCCTCGGCAGTATACTCTTCATCAGGTGAGCTAAAAACTTCCTTAGAAGTAGCTTCAGAAGCTGAATCAGAATCCCTTGTGTACCTTTCTCCTTCCTTAGCACCATACTCCTCCTCCGATGATTTATAAACTTCCTTAGGAGTAGCTTCCGGTGTTGAATCAGAATCTCTCGTTTCCCTTGTTACTTCCTCGACAGTATAGTTTTCCTCTGGTGAGTTATAAGTACTATCAAGCACCCTTTCTTCCTCAGATGCTTCTTCTGTAGATAGTAAATTTAGCATTTCTAAGCCTTCTGTAAGCCGTTCCAACCTTTCTTCCACAAAGATACTACAACAATGACAAAAATTAAAAATTGTGAGGTGCCCATTACTATAGAAACAAAAAAACCTCTAATTTACTGAAAATGATTTTTGTCCTGTGCATATCTACATTATAAAAACTTCCATTAGCGTATAAAAAACAAAGATACTTCTGAAAGTTGAGTATCAGACAATTTTTAACTTCAATTCTTACAAGGTTCAATGATCTAAGCTATGACCATTAAGTTAAATTTTAGATTGTGGTCATTTGAGAAGCTTAAATGCATTTATACAGTCAAATTAAACAATTGGATGGTGGCTGAGGAAGTTAGGCTAGTTTGTTACCTTTTCAGCATCCCGAAATGCAAATCAAAAAATGGAAGCCTTGATAAGATGCAATAACAACGCGATGTAGTCAATATATGACGACTTAATGGTGATGAGCATTGTTTGTCACCTAAAAGCAAGGAAACCAAACTTGAAGGTTTTCGTAGAAGTTCTTCGACCAAAATGCAACATCCATATAATGTTGAATTATCAGCAGCCTGTGACAGAAAATTACTTATATGGCAACAACAAAAAGCATTATAGAGCACCAGCATGGTATTTTTACCGCTCATACTTAACTGAAAGCATAACTTTGACCAGAGAAACTCTAATAGGATTTGGCTTTAAAATAAACAATTGGTCAAATAGGATGTTCACATATAACAACTTGCATTTTTATATTTGGATACACACCAACTGACTGTAAAACTAGCAAAGCAGGAAAGCAACAGAGAAATTACATGACAAGTTTTATTACCTTTAAACGGAAAATAAATGACTGGTTACTTTGCTTAAGTTGTTCCTGCAAAACATGACAGTCTGTGATGGTTAGAAAACTAGAAACCAAGCTCAAGGAAAACATTTAAAGGTAATCAAAGTTCTGGTATACAGGAAAATATTTTAAAGCAGCTAACCTACTTTGCTGAAGCTTACCTGCCCCAGCATTATTTCATTGAGCTCACTCATTGAAGGAGTTCTTTCCACAGCATGCACCTGTAATACAAGTTTGTTTTAGCTATCAATCACCTTGAGTAATGGAGCAGCAGATGGAAGATAGAAGCAAAGGCTTGAAGTCTTTTCTTCCATGTTCCTCAATTCAATAAACCAACAAAAACTTGTTTCCTGTAGCTAAGTATGCATTAGGCTTTCATTCTTAGGGTAGTTATTCTAAAACTAGCATTTTGTACAAGGGCATAGATCTGTTGTAGGATGCATGACAAGAATGAAAAGTAATCAGCAAACAAAAGACAGAAGGTTTAATTATTCAGGAAAAATAACTCTAAAAACAGTATAGGAAATATCAAGGATTAGAGTTTTAGACCTCTACACCTCCAGGAAAGCAGAATGAAAGAAGATCCTTGTACTTTAAGGGCAGCTGCTTATCTGGAGGATAGACAAACAAAACCTAACAGAAACAGAAGGCAACAAGTTTAGCTACATGTAACTTCATTATTTAGATGATGTACATGTATAGTCAAACATATATGTGTGTATATGTACACATACTCCAGAAGCAACAAGAGCCATAAAGTTATAAAATGCAGTAGCCTTCTGAGGTTGGGGTAATACTAGCACTTAAAATCATAAAAAATACAGCACTATACTGATACATTCCAGCAATGAAAAATTTAAAAAAAAATCATAATTTTATTGCATGCGAGCATGTCATACCACCCTACACAGTGGAATGGTAGCCTAATCCCTGGATAATACTACTTGGAAAAGAAAACATCAATATAAGTACAATTCTAAATTTTTAGTTAGTTGGAATATATAGCAATTGATAATGCATAATATTACATCAAAAGGACCTGTGGTTCAATAACTGATTCAGAATGAACTTGATGGTGGTAGTTTAGTAAGCTTCTTCTCTTTGGATCACTATTATTTCTATCTAAAACCATCTTTTGAAGGATTTGAACATCAGAGTTAGGATGAAGTCCAACAACAACCATGCTCTCGAACAATTTTGATGGCTCCTTCACAGATCGCTGATCCTGCTTAATAAAACATAAGACATATTATCAAATAAGCAAAAGGCATAAAGCATAGGTTGGAAAAACATACAAAACAGAATAAAAAATTAACAAAGGTATTTTCTAATTAAAAAAACAAAATAATAGGTTTCTTATTCTCATTGTAAAGGAAAATTTAGATTATCATGTCAAATTAAATTGTCAACACCATGTCTACCTCCTCGCTTCCACTACCTCCTCCTTCAAGCATGCTTCTTCTTGGTGTTCTCACCAAATCCAAATTATTTCACATTTAGAATGAAAACATGTCATAGTCCATCTAGTTAATCACCTTCACCAAAATGTGTAGCGAAAACAAGCTATTACCGAAGATCGTAACTGAAACCTAGCCCACTGACGTTTCTGACTTGTAAGGACTTCAGGATTATATGATCCCTTCACTTCTGGAGAAGATGATAAACCCTTCAACATTCTTGCAACACGGCGTTGCAGTTTCTGAATGTGACTATCACCATTCATGTCTCCAGATGAGAAAACTGCAGAGGATTGTGGTGATCCAGCAGTTGCAGTTGCAGCTGCAGCTGCAGCTGAAGCAGCAGCAAAGAAAGTTTTAGCAACATCTTCAGTTTGCATGAACAATGAAGCACCCCATCCTGGGCTACCAGAATCTTCCCTCTTATCCATTTGAGCCTATGCAAAAAATGATAGGTCACCTGCAAATTGTATAGAAAATGTATCTCGATAATTTACTAGCATCGTTTCTGAGCAAGGGAACTTTGAATAGAAATTCAAATAAAATCTAATGAGCAAAGAAAAAACTAAAATTTCTATTCAAGACTCAAATAGTTAACGCCCTCTCTCCTACCTGTTGAAAGCCAAGATGGCCAGGCGTAGCAATTATGCTCCCTATTTGAGTATAGCTTCAAATAAGAGGTGTTCAAAAAGAGGAGCATTTACAAGAGTTTTTACTACTCACACAACTTAATATCATGATATGATCTCAAGAGATTTTCGAAATGGACTAAAACACCCATAGGTAATAATATGGATGTCAGTCCATACAAGTTCAGTCCTCAAGAAACATATTCACAACTGAAATGTCTGTAAATAAAAGGATCGAAATCGAATTCTTTCAAAACGAATGGAAAAGCAAGATTTCCACGACAAACTCACGAACTGGTTTCACATGTACACATGCAAGAACGAGCACGACGAAAACTATAAACCTTTTTTTTGTTTAAGTGAAACAAAGAAGAACAAAGTGAGACCTACTAAGATCAACAACAAAGCAAACCTTCCGATATCCAACAGCAGTTTAGTCTTAGCTTCGCGGACGTATTCGTCAAGTATGACCGAAATTGAACAGAAAACGCAGCGAAAGAGGACAGAGCAATGAAACTGAGACGGAGGAACCACCGAAGATGATCAAAACCGATTACCTCGATGCATCAAAAGAGCAGACTTCGATGCCGCCGAGCGCCCTCTCCCTCCCCAACGAAGTATGAAAGGGTTTCAACAAGATACAGCGACCACCGTACACCTTCACTAAGCTATGAGACCGCGCCACGTAGCTCAACTCGTGGACCCGACGCGAGATCTTTGCGGGTGCGCACGTCGCTGTTCATGGAGTCGTTTGCAGGGGTTACTTCTCGGACGGGGTCGCGGATGGGATCCTTTGCGGAGATGACACGGTGAACGGCAGGGTGGTACCGCAGCTGGGGCGAGTCGGGTCACCTCCATGTGAGGTTACCGGACAGCCTATCGCCCACCGGATTTAGCGAAAGCGGTGTCGTTTTCGCGACTCATGAACTGCCGCCCCCCAGTCTGCGTAGCTGACTTTTTCGCTTTTTCCTTTTTTTTTTTTAGATGAGCCAACTAGACAAATAGAACGGATGGATTGGCACTGCGCCAGGAACACAAGTCAATGCTGACGCGTGCAAATCTAATGGACATGGCGACGTTCTGATTGAATCACAGCTACGGTCAGGCTAATATTGAAGTCACAGCGGTAAAATTTAATCGTAGTCAGGCTAAAATTCAATGTCAATATGGCCACGATCGAATTACAATTATGATTCGGTTAGAATCCGCTCAATTTTGATCATCATCGACCATGGTGTTAGCGGCTACGATTTGGATGGATTTTCGATCGCAATTTGATTGAATTTCGACTCCGATCGGATGATATTGACGTCTATAGAGTTCAGGGGTTAGACTATAGTACTAACGGCCGTGATTCAGCTGGATTCCGACCACAATTTGAGTGAATTCTGACTCCAATCGAATGACACTGACGCCCTTAAAGTTCATAGGTTAGGTTATAGTGCGAACTGCGTCTCGACGGCGATGAATTCAACAATCTAATATCTGGGCATCTGATTCCTACGTGACTATGTGCATTGATGAGAAATGGTCAATAATATCGTTCGACGCAGCCTTTTCTCACACTCATACTATTGGATTTCGGCTGAATTTCGGCCACAATCGGATGGTACTGACATCTCTTGAGGTTTAAGGATTGAGTTATAATGTCATCGTCATTGACACTGAAGAAATTGAGCGTCAAACGATCGTCGGCCGCAGCACACGTGCATCGCGCACAGTATGTGTGTATATATATATATATATATATATATATTAGCAGTCGCTCAGCATTATGTCGACTGAAACATGGCTAGATTTCGATTAGCACGTGGCCACGACCAGATTCTGATCAAATTATAGTTAGATTTCGATCGAATTTCAACTACGTGCCAACCACGACATCGCGACGGAATCCCACTGTGATCAGGCTAAAATTCGATAGTAATTCAGTCGAAATCTGATTGCGATCCAATTGGAGCCCAATCGTGGTTGGATTCCCATCCGATCACAGTGATATTTCATCGTGATGTCATGGTCGGATTGTGGCCAGGTTCTGCTCCAATCGTGGCAAATTCCATCGCGATGTCGCAGTGTAGGAGTGAAGACGTGATGAGAAGACAACACAAATGATCGACTGGGATTTAGGAATTGAGTTTTTGCAGTCATCTAATCTTGAGATGGCAGTGATGAGATGTCGATGGTGAGATGTAAGACGACGTGAGAGGAAGATGCAAGCAGATGAAGCTATCGTACACAAGCGCACAGAGTAAAGAATCAAAAGGATTGTGACTATATATATATATATAAAGAAATACATGTCACTCTATATAATTCATCTGTGAGCACCTCTATTATTCATCATCCGATTGTTGTGTACTATATCTCAATCCTTGAA
>JBAMHZ010000068.1:144630-157701 GCA_037177395.1 Alpinia galanga
TCTCCGCATAGAAGAGATCTTAACAAGTCTGATCACCATCTATAGAAGGATTGAACGGCGGATTGATCATCGACTCAAGCACTATGCTTAACACTACAAAATTTATCCTGAAAGGTAAACTCTCTCCCTCCACACTAAACCAAAAAACCGGACCCCGAGCTAACAAAGCATTCCATTGAATGAAGCCCACTTCCCTCCTAGAAAGCCACTTTCGGGGGAGAACTTTTGCTCACAGGCTCCCTGAAACCAAGAGACGAGACAGAAGATGCATAAGATGCAGAGGACACTATGGATTCAGAGTGAGCCTCTATCCTATGTCTAGGAGTAGAGAAGAGAGCATCTTCAACCGACAAAGCACTTATTTCCTGCTCTTACAGAAAAGAGCAAGACTACGTGCCTTGGCGAGGTGGCGAGGCTCTTAACGAGTCTCTGAATTAAGAGAGAGTAATATGCCACGCCTTTTCCAAACAGACTTATTGGGATTCCGCTACAGCTCGCTCTGTCAGTCCACTAGCAATAGACCAGCAATCTAGCGACTTCCGCTACGAACCTGAAACCTGAAAGCTTAGTAAGAAAGCCTCTAGGCTGATTGACCATTAATTCTGTAACAGTGGAAATAGGAGCGGCAAGGAATGAGAACAGAACCTATTGACAGGCTTATAACACTTCTCCTTCCGCACACAGTCGATGCTTCTTTTCGTGCAGCAAAGCAAAAAAAGAAAAAGGAAAGGTTGGCAGTGAAGGGGAGAAGCGGTTACCTATATTAGAGAGATTTGAGATTCAATATGGGTGGGAATCTTATTCAATAACCAGGCGGAAAGGCTATGTTTTCGATTCCGCATTTGGAAGATCTTTCTATCCTTCTCATCTCAGATGCGCGTAATCGTCTTAAGTAGATGTGGATAAGAGTGTGTTTGAAAGGGGGTCTTAACCGGGAAGAGGCTTCCCGAAAGCATTACTGTAAAGGTAAGGAGGTAGCTCGAGTCAGTTGGAACGCTACGCCCTCGTAAGGCCGACAAAAACAGTCGTTACGCCGACATTGAAGACATAGCCCTAGAAAGAAGAACTCTTATCCCAGGAGATTCGGTAAAGTCTTCCGTTGACTAGGAAAACTTGCTTTTAGGCATAGGATCTCGATCCGGAATATAGAAGTCAAAAATTTCACTCTGAAAGCACTCTACTAAAGAGCCGTCTAAGGAGCGTAGCTTATTACTATTGGGATAACCAATATAAATATTCCGTAACTCGGCGAGTCACTGACTCACTTCGTTCCTTGCCTCCCATACTCACCTCAACCTGCTTTCTCTTTTTATTGTTTTAGACTTGTTTCTATGGGCCCCCCTGCTCGAAGAGATGGTCATCTGTGCTTCACAGCTACTGGTGTCATCACCCTGCAAAGAGGTATTGGTAAATCGATTCAGAGGTTGCGCCCCGCACAAGAATTGTGTTTTAGGGTGGGTGAATCACCTGTGAGGTACGAAAAACGGACGTATGGGCAGACGTCGGTAGATCACACCGAGCGCTCTTGGTCAATCCTCCGAATGAACAAGCAGACCAAGGAAAGTCAAGTGCTCGCTTATAGTCACACCTCTGTCTTTAGCCCCTGCTCAAGCGTCCCAGCCCTTTTACCGCTCCGTGGGGGTTTGACTACTCAGAAGAGTGAGACTTGGCTTATACGGGCGGACATGTTGTATGGAGATGAGTGTATGGGAGTTCCGATAGAGGGTGGGAGTTTAGAGATTCGAAGACGTGTATCTATCCGTACGAAGCCAGGGATGCGTCTGCCCTTGCAAGTGCAGGTGGGTATGAAACGACCCGTGGTTCAAGAGAAAGGTTTCGACGCTGCGGGATTGGCACAAGGCTTTTTGTGGTGGCCTCTAGTGCAAGAAGGAATGCAGATGGGGCCTCAGTAAGCTCTTGACAGTACGTTCGGTTTCTTCTCCCGTCGATTGAGGGCATTGGGTAAAAGGGGAATGGGTGATCGATGAAAGAAAGAGACTCCTCAGTCTGATAGCGGTCAGGTCTTATGGCTGTCGGGCAATCGCTCCTAGGCCGTTGAGCATGCCGGTAGTCAATTAAGAGTTCGGAACGACACTAACACATCGGAAAGTTAGCCGTACCGGCTCTTCCCAGCTTCCTAGCTTAGTTGGTAGCTGACCTAACCTACGCTCATCTCACTCCGGCCTTGCTTCTTAGCGCTCCCTGGAATGAAATAGTCTGGTTTGATAGAACCAGGGACGCGGGAACAGACTTTGATATTCTACGATCTGATGTCGTCTATTTAAAATCGTCAACAATCGGAGTTCTCCCGAACAGCTCCTAGTCTTAGTTAGCTCTCCTAGCTGCACAAGAATAACTATTATAGTTGAGTATGGCATCAGTCAATCTTCTTTGCACGAGCATTGAGGGAGAAAATAAATAAAGAGTAAGCAAGTAAACTAAGACATTCTCCCCGCGTGGGTGATATCTTTACTGAGGTTTTTCCTACCTCCCCTAGCGGGGAGAATGCCTTACTTGGAATCTCAAGCATTCTTCCTTCTTCACTTGCACAAAGCCCTTATGTCGCGAATACAGTGCAAAGATTTTCTTCTATCTCCTTTGTGTCATTTTAAGAATCAGTAATCGGATGCTATAGAGGAAGATTCAAAAAGTGTTGATATGCCAACTAGCTCAAGTCCCACAGTTGATTCAATAGCTTAAATAGCTGTGTTCTCTTGATAGATATCAATGAGGGATTTCCGGACGGATCAAAGAACTCATTCTTTTTGGTCTGACTCCCTGGTTCCCATCTTTTGTCCAGAGCTCAAAAGAGTTAGACAGCCAGCCATATTTAGGTAGCAAGAACCCCTTTTTCAACCATCTGAGGGGCTATCTCTAAACTAAACCCCTACCTAGCGATTAAATGCAGGAAGGACGTACTCTAGTTGGTTTCCATCTAATTTTTCCAGAAAAAGAACCAGCGCAGGAAGATCGGGGTGTAGTAACAGCAAGAAAGACAGCGGCATTCGAGGAGAATTCGACGAATTAGATCCGCCGGAAAGAGAGATCAAGATGTGGAACAAATGAAATCGCTTTACTCACGGCATTGCCATTCCTCTTGGGGAACTATACCCCACTCCTGAGCCAGGATCAAACCTTCTTTTTCGAGGAAGATTTATAGCTCTTCGTCACCCTGGTTACGAGCCAACGGTAGAACAAATTCCTCAGCTTCCACACATGTCAAAGAATGCATTGATTTCGCATTTGTCGACCAATGGATCGGAGCGGAACTATGTGTGCCCGATTGACACACTTAAAAACCAATATCAGCCAAGGAAGATTTGTACCTGCTGTGTGCCATGACTCCTCGAGGGCTAGGATGTCTTGAAATGATCCCTTTTGGGACATAAGTCGATGGTTAAGGTTCCTGTCCCATCTCCTAATGGAAAGCCCGTGTTTTTCGCCTCAATGCCATTGCCTTTAATGTTGTCCAATGAAAATCGTGAGACTTGCAAGAAAGAGCGTCTTTTTGGACTGCATGCCTTTTTCCTTCGTAGCTGTCCATGGAAATCGTGCCAGTTTTATCCAACCCCGTCGTAAGCATATTCGAAAGCCGATCTCCCTTCCTTCAAAGGGAAATGTGCATATGCACCAACCAACCACAGATGATGCGGGAGCGAAGCAAAGCCTCCCTTTTTGGGGTATATCTTTATACGCTTATGACGACATGAAGTTCTCGAGTTGGTATTCACTGAGCCAACAGGGAATCAGAGGCCAGGGATGTAGATGGATTTTAAGAAAAAATTCTATAGTTTCCGTCTGTCTCGTCTCTTTAAAAGGAATTTGGGCATAGACAAAGGCCGATTTGGGGACTTCGATTGAAGAAATTTCTTCATTTGATCGGTCTTTCTTTATTTCCTCTCTGAGGAAGCGACATCTGCCAAAAACTACCCGTACTTGATTATGAGCAATATTTATCGCTGCTTTAATTGTCACAATAGAACGAACCTCAAAGGATTGTCAAATTGAAGCCTTCGCTCCTGTAATAAGCCTCCTAGCCAAAGTAATTCACCGATAGCATTCGCCATTGCTCAAAATTCTGCCTCGGCACTAGATCTAGCCACAACGGATTGTTTCTTAGTATGAACATTTACAAAATGACCACCCACCAGCCTGAGGTATCCAGAGGTAGATCTCCCATCAGTCAGCCCAATCTGCAAAAGTATAAGCTTCTACTCGCATATTCTTATTCTTATAGAATTATATACCTTTCCCAGGAGCAACTTTCAAGAATCGAAGAATACGAGAAAGCACCTCCATGTGAGACTCCTTAGGATCGTGTATAAACTGCCCACTGCATAAGAAATGTTAGGACGTGTGTGAGATAAAAAATGGAGTTTACCAACCTTCATTCCATCCAGCCTCATTTTCGATAGCATCCGAGTCTCATTGAGACGATCGCTAAATCCGACATTCTTGGATATTCTGTGCTTGCATGATTGAAGGACTGAAGTCCGATTTTCACTTGATGTAAGGAAAACAGAAGAAGATCTCCACGCATAAAGAGAGAAAAGGGAGAGCGGACTTTCCTGATATCCATATAGAAGGAGGGAAGGATGAGAAGAAGTTATGAACGTAAGCGGTGCACATGAAACGTATGCGCTCTTTGAAATACCCGTTCCTTGTGTATCCGATGTTCTTGGTGTTACCGGTCGTGTTGAAATAAAAGTCGTTTTTTTAATTTAATATATATAAGGGCTTTAGTCTTATTTATTGCATTAGTCTTAGTTCCTTAGATGGAGGAAGGGAATGATTTCACATTAAAGGACCCGAAGCAAGCACCCGACCATCGTAGATCAGTTGAACTGGACCGGATAGCGCATCCAATTGCAGGATAAGGAAAAGCAGTATAAATAACCAGTCTACTTATAGATAATAGTAAGCTAAAGTCTTAAAGTTCATCAAGATCGATTTGGGTGTGTTAAACATAGGTGTCTGATCCATTTGAGGAAGACTTGTCTTCTTCCGCTGTGAACAAATTCCCGGCACGCCGTAGTCATACCAATCTAAATAATGGAGATGGAAAAGGGAGTGGTAGGTGCAGGCAACGAGAAGGAAGTAGAAGCGTTCGAGTAAATCAGATGCTCTCCGCACCGAGGAAGCACATGCTAGCCCCACCTGTCCAAGGCAAAAGAAGATTTCAAGAGACACATCACAGAATTCCACCCGATCCCAGAAAAGATGTAACCTTGGAAGTTGGACAATAGTTTCAAATCGGGTATCAGAGCTTTGGTTCAATGGCTCCTCGTCGTACAAAGGCCGTTTGGGAAACCTCAGCTACGGTGAGAGATCAATGAGACATCGAGATGTAGGAATTCAGAAATCAAGTGCAGTAGCTTCAAAAACGTTTGGAGCTCTATGAGGCTCTAGAGCGCAATCAACCGCATCGTGCCTCTGAAGATGAAGAATCAGCAAATAGAGAGGAAGGGAGGAAGCTGCTCCCTATCGTCATGCTCGTAGAAACTATGATTTGATTTCCAGCGAGATTATGACATTAAGGTAGATATTCCAGAATTTGAAGGAAGAATGCAACCGGTTGGTTTCAAAATGCCTATACATCTCATGTGTTACATGAACGGGGTACAAGGACCCCGTGGGCTTGAGAGCATGATATGAATCCCAATTTGATTCATATGATTTGAGTTTCCATTATTGAACTTATATTCTATGCCAGGATTGATGGTGAGAGCTTAAAGTCATATACGTTGCATTGGCCAATTCAACGTTGGCAGGAGTATGAACCCTTTTAAAGTTACTGTCGTGATAATGGAGTTCGACTTCTTGCTTGTGGTGCACCCCAACTGAGGGATCTCTTTTAGTTGCATTTGGCAACTTGTCCATCCAAAGCTCTAGGAATAGAGTCAGAGATCGAAGACCTGTACGGGACGGTAACCTGTTTCGGTTCTATGCTTTGAATCCGTGCATGGAAGATCACAGACCACCCGAAGAATGAAAGGGAAGGCGGCTAAGCTTGACTTGTGTTGTGCGAGCGATGATGAAGGTCTGCCTTGGCAAATTAGAGTTACTTTGACCTAAGCAAAGTACAGACATAGGCACATCTTTTCGCCTGGGGAATCGTTTTTCTCCGGTCCTTGCAGGACCCTGCTCAAAGAAGATCTTGCTTGTTCATTACCATCTCCGTTCTTCTGCGAGAAGAATGCTCCCAACGACTCGTTTGAGGCTGATGATATGATATGTATAGCTGTAGCGGTTCTCCGGGCCGAGAAGGTATTCTAACTGGTGCCGGAAGCACCTCCCTCAAGAAGCAAAAAGGAGTTGCGGCGCTTGATCGGACAGATCAATTTCCCCGGCGGTTCATCTCCCATTTTGGACGGAAAATCCAGCCTTTCGCCCCACTTCTCAAGACAACAGAGGATGAAGAGTTTTTTTAGGACGAGAGCCATGGCCCAGTCTTGCAACGAGTCCAAAATGACCTCGCTGAGGCACCAGTTAGAATACCTTCTCGGTTTTCCTAACAAAGGTTTCAGTGGGTACCGCGCTTGCTACTAGACTAACAAAGTGGAGCAATAGACGTTCCACTTGTCTTCTTCCTTGCCCTTTTCGGAGGATAGATTCCATTAAGAATTAAGACCCAAAGAGTCGTTGGCCGAACAGGAAGAGGTAGTTTACTTCCTACACATGCTTAGGGGGAAGATTTTAGATGGGTTTGAATTGCGCAAGGAATCGATTGAAGACTGAGCGAGTAGCAAAGCAGTTGCAAGCAAGTAGGAGTCCCAAACTAAGACTAACATAGTAACTGCTATTAATATTAACTCACCCCCTTTGGAACTCAATTCCTTAATTGTACTATTCAACCAAGTTCCCGAGGCGTACCCGAAGGAGAAAACAGTTCCTCATCCCTCGATATAAAGAAGTTTAGAAGGCAAGAATTAGAAGCATTCGGGCCTCTAAAGCAAGATGAAAGTGTCCTGCTGGATAAGAAGACCTAAAAGACCAGTCAAGGGAATCAGGTCGGTAACAAAAGGTCATCATTCTTTTTAAGTTTAGTCTGCGTATGAATGATCTACTTGACGACTTCACCAACGCTTCTGGTCTCAAGGAGAAAAGCAAATTGTTGATATAAGGAAAAAACATCCTACGCAGGCTAATTTCCAGCATACTGGGTCTCGAAGAAGGGATCCAAACATATTTGCCGTCCCCCAAGACCTAAAAAGAAGGAGGAAGGGGCGAAGCGGGGGAATCGAATCAACCCGAGTCCGGGTCTAAAAAACGTCTTCCCCTGTCCTTGCGGATAGCAGGAGAAAGAGAAAGACTATGTACCAGAGCCCTAAACATCGGGACTGATACAGGACTAATGTTGACCCGACCTTTCTTGATTAGAAACTGCTTAGAAACCTCTAGGCATCCACGTTCCGTTCAGAGATCAGAGACTTTTCTTTTGATATGGTCATCTTCGCTCCTCCATGGCTTCCTGGTAAAGTTCTGCTACGTGCCTATCCCCGATGACAATGTCATCAATAGCGTACTTCAGAAACCTTTGCTTTTTATTTATATACGAGCTCGGCTGCAATCCACACTAAGATATGATGTCTTAATGCGAACGCAAGCCTGGTTATTATATAACAGTGACTTCGTACCTGGCTTAGGGCATTAAAAGACGAGTTAGAAAGTAAATCAGAAGGGGTCGCATATATAACCATTGGCTAGCCTCATCGCTCGACGAAGAAGAATCGAAAACGCACTCACCTACGAACTCGCTGTGAACTTACTTTCAAAATTGATTCACTCGTGTTCCTGTAGGTCGTAACTCTAGGCATTCACTTCCCTGTCCTCTTAACGATTATGGCACTGTTGGGAAAGTGTTATGGCAAAAGGTTACACAAAGGCGATAGGTTTCAAATGCGAGTAATGGCAGGAAAGACTATTCTCTTATCGGGCAAAGGGTTCACTTTCAATGCCGAAACTAGCAAGTTGAATGGTCGAATAGGACTTTCCTCACAGGGGATTCCGGCATGTGAGCTTTTAGTGAGATTCTTGTGACCTCGGGGCAGTCATCCTTATTACGAGAAAAGAGAAGCCTCAAGACATCTTATATGACCAAGACCTTGTCACGAGTTGGACACCAGTATGCCAATCTAAGTCAGAAGACTGAGTCTCAGTGTCAGTCAAGAGTCCTTCCATACCGAGTAGGAATGTCAGATCGATGAGATCGCTCAGTCGCAGTGGAGTTGTTTGGAGTTTCCTTGGTAGACAATAGAGAGCCAAATCAGACTCGTGAGGTCGGTGAACTGGGTTGAAAGTGCAGGTCCTGAGTAGGTTTGAGTCTCTATTCTTATTCTTTTGGCAAAACCACTTCTAAAAGACTAAGAGCCGGTTACGATTATGCCTGTTGAAGCTTATGTTCCGGTGGCGGGTGATACGACGAGAGAGAGGATATCTTGGAAAGTCTAACTCCGATCACAGATTCTCGGCCCCGTCGTTTGGCTTCCACTCCAGAAGCCCTTACCCGATTCTCAATCAATTTTAGACTATAATACCCACACTCGGACTCAACCTTGAAACTTGGCTCTGAGGGATCTACCTTTCCTTTAAGTAGTGGCACTATCTGCATTCAGACATTTATAAAGGCGGGTCAGGGTAGGAATCAATAAATTGAACCCACATAAAGCCTCTTACCTGTTTCCGATCCGATTACCTATTTATAGGACTAACCAGAAGAGAAGGAAGTTAGGACCGGCTGAAAGAAGGACAGCGGGGAAAGTTCTCTAACCTGGGAAAAAACTTAGAACCCGTCTTTGAGGGGCGGAAAGGGCGAGTAGAACGGGCGCGAAAACGAAACCTTCCTTCTTCGGCCTAAACCGAGATGGTGCAATACGAATGACTACTTGTAAAGTACCATGGAATTGGGGGCATGGCACCCAAGAAAATATTCTACCAGGCTGGCTTGATTTACGGGATCGAATATTTGAACATTGCAGAATCTGTCATTCGGTTCGGAGACTTACTTTTTACTACATTCAACATTAGTAACTAGCCATTTTGAGGGGAAAACTAAGACTCCAAGACGAGACCGCAAAAGCACTGATCCAATCATTCGGAATCCGGGATCACCTACTAAGAACAAATCGACTACGTTCGGAAGGAGGAAGCAAATTGAACCTTACTAAGACGATTCGGGGATGGTCCCACAACTCACGAGCGAAAGACAGAAATCAACGAATGGAAGAGAGCCAGAGCTAAGGCTTGGAATTCGGAAAATGGCAATTATCCCATAAATAAGATAAGAATAAAGGGTCCCCTCGTAAAGTGTTTTCACGGACATCCAGCTGAATCCAATTTTTTCCAACTTTTGCAGTCTTTCGGAAAAAGTAAAGTCGGATCCTCCTTAGTTATATTGCTCTCAGACGAATATAAAAATATACTGGTAGGGATCGCGTATGTTTGATTCACCCAGATGACATATTCACCCTGATCCGTGCGTACCACGCTCTTATCTATCTCTTCCTCCTCTCGTTGAAACTGGTTTTTTTGGTGAAAGGTTTTCATGTCTCTTTTGACTATGTAATCTACGAGCTTGACCGAGGTTTGGTTGTACTGGATGTCGGGTGCTTGATTGAGTTGCCTAGTTTTTTGACTAAAACCTCATGCAGCCCCCGAAAGTGGCTATCAAGCGCTCTTCGCTCAAGTCCTCAATTTGATTTCGTAAGGGCAAGCGAATCCATTTTTTTTTGAAGTGGTCCCGCCTCTCGTATTGCTTTTGGTATGGAATGGGCAAAAAGGAGGACGGGCACCCTTTTTCACTTATTCATTCACCATAGCCTGAACTAGATCCGCACTTTCCCGAGTGAACAAAGCAAAGAACCAGACTGAGACTGACTTCCATTCCTTCAGTAGGGGATCCAAAGTGGATTCGCTTTCGTTAACAGAGATGGAAAGCATCAAATCCGAATCTGAGAGATCGAATCATAACTATGTAAAGTAGCCTTGGGCTGAGACGTGACCTCTTCTCCTCGTTTTCATTGGGTCACTCACTCGCCTACAGGTGAGAGAAGAAGGAAGAGTTCACAGCTTCTTCAACCATAGCTATTCTTGTTCCCACGAAAGCAAGAGTCGACAAAAGTTCACCACAGAAAGCATAGTCACAAGGGAAAGCGAACCATAGAGACCATTTCACAAGAGCTGAGCTGAAAGAAGAGTGATTTGAATTACCCTCGTGTGACTTCACTCGCTTACTTTGGAAAAAGAGTAAGAACTTATAGTCATCGCCTTTCCCTTTCGACTGGCATTATCACACCGCCATCAACAGATTCAATAGCAGCTCCTAGCCCGATTCCAAGACCTGAACCTGGTTTGAAAGTTCAAGCAGCCTTGATCCACTATAGAAAAGTACCAGTTTTCCACAGCTTCGCCCGAAAGCATTGATTGGAGGTCTCATGGTGGCAAAGAAAAAGAAAGAGGAAGCGCTTTTGTTGCGCGAACCCCACAATAAAAAAAGATGGAACACAAGAAGCTCAGTAGCAAGGCCGTCTCATAGTCACCACTTGTCTGTCGTTTCAAGCATAAAAACAATATAACGTTGTCGGTTCAGCAGCTCGAAGTTCATCTCAATAAAATGTCAGATCAGTCACATGACTCATCTTGTTAGTCGAGCATAGCTAACGCTACCATGACGCTACGCTGCGCCTGCACTGACGTGACTTGCAAACAACGCGGACGCCCATATACGCAACGCTCGGGACCACCTCCCTTCGCTTCGCTTCAGAGTCTTAGGCGCAGCTCTTCTAGTCAGAGAAGAGTCTAGTTTCGAACCTGTGCACTCCTATACTATGAAAGCTTCTATCACGAATGGGAATCGTGTGATTCTTTCTATCCCCGTACTTTCTCGCTCTTATGGAGTTGTATTCCCTAGGTTATGCAGTTATCTTCCCTGGCCTGACAGTAGTAAAGGGAAAATCACTTGAGCTTTTTCGCCTTTGCTCCTTCTTTCCGGAGCGCACTAACGGAAAACCTGAGATAACGACGTCTACTTCTTAGCTGCTGTGAAAGTTAGCGTCTTAAAGAAAGTAAGTGCTTGCTGCTCCTGCTCTTATAGTTAGAGAACGCACTAAAAGCATACCTTATCTCAGGGGCATGAGTACACTGCTTTCACACTCGAACTCTCCTACTGTGTGCTGTGTGTGCTTTCAAGCAATAAGACTGCTTGCTAAACGAACCACTGCTGACGAAGTGCCCCATACCTGCACTAGCACTTAAATCAAACCTTCTTTTAGGAAAGGGATAAGCTGTAGACATCTGCTTAGGTTATTAAAGCACTGCAGTCTTCTTCTTTCGAACTCGATGCTCTCTTGTTCTTTCTAGCTTTACTGCTGTTCTTAGTTATGGATGGGCTTTTCTTCCTGGTGCTTCCCTTCCTGCGCTTCGGTTCTTTTGAGACAATCAATCACTTTCGCTCTGCTCTGTTAGTACCAATTCTGACTCTTGTCAGTCTCCGAGGGACATAGAAGACTTGGAACTACATCGAAAGACTCAATTACATCGAGCCTTCCTCACTACCATCTCGAGAGGAGCAATCGGCTTGGGATGAATTTAACCTCTTTTTTTCTTTCTCTCTCGCGAGCTTCCTTTCGGAGTCGACGTGCTTCCTTATTCGCGAGAATTTCCTCCCTCCGGTGCTGTCTGTCTCCTCACTAAGCGCTCTTCTTGTCGCTTCAACCTTTCCTAATATCTAAGCTTTTTGGCCTGAAGTCTTTCTTTAGCCTGATCAGATAATGGTGCTCTACTTTTGGACATAGGATTGGATATCACCCCATTCTTCGTTTACTAACGTAGAATTCATACTACGCCGGATTTGATGTTTCAAAGAAGTAGGTGGTTGTTAACCACCGAAGTATAGTTGATGTTTACATATGTAACTTAACCCCTTATTCTATTTATATTATAGACTTTGTCTTCTGTCTTCTCTTTCCTGCGTGCTGGACGGATACTAACTCTTCTTCTAGTCCTTTATAGTAGCTCTTGTCTTACAAGTCTAAGTAGCTAGGAATCTTCCCGTTTAGGAGTTCATGAGCTAAGCCATATCGCAATTCCTATATAAAGCCATTTCTCTGTGGAGACAAGGCCAGTTCAAATTCAAAAGAGCTGATAGGCCTGGAATCAGTATCGTTAATTGGCAATTTCTTTTCTCTATAGAAATCAGGCCTCTTCAATCGATCTTCTATAGGGAGCAATCAAAAGGATTAAAGCAAGGAAGCAAGAAAAATAAAGCGCTAACGAGCAATCAAACTCCATAGCGTCCTAACGCGCAACGGCTTTCGCGCGTTAGCGCCCCTATCTATCTCTAAGTCCGTTGCTTGTTTGGGAGAGCACTTCGTTCCTTCTGTTACCGGATTTCGGGACCAGACAGCTTTCTTACCGGCTCGGCAGATATCAATGCTCCTGATGTCTGGACTGCCTTGAATGCCCGGAAGAGAGTGATAGCCTGAAGTCTAAAAAAAAAAATAGCATGAGAGATAGAGATCGGTCCTTGGCTATAATAGCTAATAGGCTCGGCTCGCTACTGACTGATGACTTACTTTCTTTCACTAGGTATGATACTGCGGCAAGGGATGAATCAAGAAGGGAAGAAGGGCTGTCTTAGCCTCTGACTCCACATCCGTAAGAAGCCCAATATCTAATCTCCTACTCGTAAAAAAAAGAGAGTATGACTTCGTACCTCTGACTGCGTAGCCTTCCGCCACGCAATACAGGACAAGATTGATGGAAGCTTGCTTCATTCACCCGAAGGAGGGGGGAAGTTAACGAACACTAACACAAAGAAGGCAGCGCCGGTGTATATTCATGACCACTACTTTGATTTGTCGATATAGTCAGTGTGCCGCGAGTGCTTTCTCTCTTTTGTCCAACTTGACTTCTTTCTTCCACATAGGCCTCGCTTGCATGCCTTGTGGCACAAACTAGACTGAAAATTTTTTTTTAAGAATATATATATATATATAAAGAAGAGTCACGCTCTTGAAGCCCTAAGAAATAGGCTTAATCGGTTCGAATCCGAATAAGGGCTCTTTCTTTTTC
>JBAMHZ010000068.1:185421-220421 GCA_037177395.1 Alpinia galanga
GCGGGCCTAAACCCCTCGAAAGTGGTCCTCCTCCGGGCAGTTCAGTATCTTGTCCTTTCATTTCAGGAGGAAAGTGTTCAGTAGCTCATCCCAGGCCTTGCTCCAGAGTGCGCGTGGGCCTTGCTCCAGAGTCTTAAGCGGATCCCGGGCCCGGCTCAACTGGAAAAGGGCCAGTCAAGTCCTTTTATTGACTCTTCGCTTGCAGAAGAATAGGAAGTTCGAGCTACTCTACCGAACGGCAGGTCGACAATGATTAGCTGCCCTAGGCACGATCGACAATAGCTTAGCTCCCTCGCAGCCCTAGCCCTAGCCCTATTCATTCTCTATAGCGGTCTTCGCTTCGACGGCCCGCCCTATTCATTCTCTATAGCATAGCGGTCTTCGACGTCGTTTTCCTCTATTCTATAGTATAAGAGAATATTCTATAGTATAATCGTTCCGGTCTTCGACGTCGCAACTACTCTTAATTAAGTAAGTACTTCACGTCTACCCGTCTTCAGAACAAGAGTCGCTGTCGCTCGGCCCTTTCTTTTCCCGTCTGGCTTCGCCCCTTACCTTACTGATTTTTGCCTTTCCCGTACATATATCGGTCGACCAATCAGCGACTAAATCGATCTCGTGCACGCCAGGGGAGGGAGTTCATGCCGTTCGGATGGGGAGATCAAGAGAGAAAGCGCACCCGCACCAGCTATACGATCGATGGATGACAGAAGGAAAGAAGGACCGATCGAAGGATGACAGAAGGAAAGAAGGACTAGAGGATTAGAGGATCAAACTTACCCTCACTCGCCCAACCGCTACAGTAGAATGATCTTGCATACGGCAGGAAACTCAGCAGAAACTCATATTCAAGCACAGCACAGAAGAGAAGGAGGCAAGGGACCCGAAAGAAAGCAGTTATTAATCCGCTTCTCTCGTTGTCAACGTACAACACATTCTGTCTCGCTCACGTCTGGTCTCGCTCGCAAGGGAAGTTTATTACTTATGGAAAGTCTATCTATCCAACCAGTCTCGAACAGTATCGTATCAAAGAAAGAAAAGCAATGTATATGATACAAGTCTCGAACACTAGGAAGAAAGTGTATGATATGAACGAACACTAGATAAGATAGTCTCGAAGAAAGAAAGTGTATGATAATAGTCTCATTGTCTCGAAGACTCGACTCTCGTATCGCTCTCTCTTCGTTCCAAGTATCTATATCTTTCACTTCCAAGTATCTATCTATGTCTTTCCGTTCCCCAAGTATCTATGTCTTTCACTCTTCTTTATCGTATACGTCGTGAGTGATCGATTCACTCTTTCCTGAGAGCAAGAGTCGCACTATTTGCTGGAAAAGGGGAGTAGAATGAGAAAGAATAATTTGATAAGCTAATGTGAGAAGCTAATGCCGTGGATCGTAAAACCAGTTCGGAAGCGCTACTACTTGGCATTAAGAGAAGCTGGGTAGCTCCGTAATCTGTCAAGGAGGTGGCTTTCGCCTACCACTTTATCATCAGAGGTTTAAAGAGGTAATGATTTTAGGACTAGAGGGAAGTTAAAGTCGACCAATAATAAACAACTAACTTCTCTGGTGTCCGTCAAAGGATTTTGAGGTAGGGGATGACCTGTAATTAATCTGGCTGTTTAGGTTAAAGGGAAGGGCCTCGTCGAAATCATCGGCTTTCTGCCCAACGCCACGGCCGCTTATTGAAGATAATTTCCCAGCGGTGGATCGAGTATAAGGCAAGGCCAGCATAGGCTGAGTCTAATTCACCATCCCGGGATTGAGTTGTGAATTCTGGTGATAAGGCTTGTGAGTCTAAGATATTCGGAATAAAGATCCAGATAGAATGGTTGGCTTTCTCAATCGCTTTCTCGGCCGTGCAGTACGTACTTCTGTTTGGAGAGTCTTTTCCTTACTTAGCTAGGACTTTGATTGACTAGAGTAGCCCCTATGTATCCGAAGGCGCCCTTTTGTTTATGCGCCTTAAACGTGATTTGGCTTATAGTTAAGTGGATCTACCCCGTTCAGTAGAATCCCGAAGAAAGAATAAAATGTCACCAAAGCGGGAGGCTGGAAAACATACCGACCCAGCGCAGTGCCTTTGAAGAATATTGAATGTAGACCGGAAAGGAATAGGACTCTTTAGTAGGTAATTTCCTGTCTTCTTCGAAAGTCTAAACTTTGTAGATGGCTTTAAGGGTGAGAACCTGGAGGTGGGCTTGGTCTTCACTGACACACTCTCGGGCCGTGCTTTCTTCTCGAATTCCTCTGTCTTCCCGGAGCTACCTGTCTTTGAACTTCATTCCTGGGCTTAGGCTTAGAATAAAGCTTATTAAAACCATTTACTCGAGACCAATTCTCTATCTATTAGAAGTTCATTCCATGGCTTAGAAGCCTTGGCTTTCACACTTCCTCCTAAATATTCCATATTCCCTACTGGGTGAGCCTCACGACTTCCCTTTCACTCCGGACTGAGCTTCCTTTGCCAGCGATAAATTTGTCTCACAAGTGACTCACTTCTCCGGAGCTTGACTAGAAACTAGAAAGAGCCTTGACTTCGTTCAGTGCGCTACCTAGAATTCGATTCTTGACTGGTGCTATCTATAAACCAACAATCTAAAGCCTTGGGCAGAATCTGAGCTTTCGCTTCCTCTTCCGTTGGTCGAGTTAGCTTCAACTTATTCACTTTTTTTATTGTTTTATTGTTTTTCACTTATTTGATTTCAAATTATTCTTGTTTGTTGAAGATTGCCGGGCCCCGCTTTGACTTCTTTTATTCTTGCTTCTATCTTGAGTACCTATTGAAAGTGAGAATTGAATTACCGAAGCTACGTTGGTAAACTACCTGGCTAACACTCGTTAGAAAGGTCTTTGACTGAACCTGCTAACAAAGAGGGTGTGGTTTGACTGGGGGGTAAACCACCTGGAATGACTATGGCTTGCTTGTTATTAAAAACTTATGAAAGGTGGATTGGCTTGCCTCAATGATAGCTAAATCTTTCATATTGAATTGACCTATAGTAGAGTACCAGACTCAAGATAAAGAGTAGCCCTGCTTCTCCCTTCCCCCTATCCCCGTCTTTTAGCCAAGTGGCTCGACTTTTCTGACGTAAGAAAAGATCAAATCTGGCAAGCTGCTCATTAAGTTCAACCTGGGCATCAACTTCATGCGAAAAAAAGCTCATCAGTATATCCATGGTCGCTAATCTCGGCCTGGACTTCCTTACCTATACTATATGTTAATAGTACCTCTACTAGACTTTCCTTCCTATGCGATTCACTAGAGAAGCTGCTCTTAGTTAGAGTAGGCTCCTATCCATCAATTGTTATGGCAGTCCAGTCAACCTTGAGCAGTATCCGTAACTGGGGCTATCAGAGGTCCCCCTACTCAAGTTCTACAAGGTCTAAGGTTCGGAGATAGGGGAATGAAAGAAAACTAAGGAAAACTCACCTCTTCCGTAAAGAAAGGCAGGTCGCAAAGGTGTCCGTGGATTCTTCGGCTAGGTGTCCATCCACCCGCATTCTCCGTTGAAATACCATCCGAGGAGAGTGCACTACCAACAGCAGCAGGCAGGGAGGTTTTGAACCCCGTATGTGAAAGGTGGACAAATCAAACCAAAGAAGAGCTTGAGGGCCAGGCTGAACATGTGGACAGTTCATGACAACCCCTCCTACCTCAGAAGGCAGTCGAGGGAAGCGGGTTATGGGATGGGCGGCTAAGGACCGGGGAGCAGAAAAGGGTCAAATTGAATGAAATAGAAGCCCCGTTTTCTTACCAGGGAAGTGCAGCGCTTTTCAGCACCTTTGGCAGACCTCAAATAGTCGCGATTTCCTTCAACAGATCTTGGTTCGGGTGCTCTTTCTTCTTCTGAGTGAGTGGATTAGCTAGGCCCGACTATCTCTGTAGAACATGGATCTCTTCTTTCTACGCCGACGTATGCCTATCTTTAAGGTCTGGCTCATCCCTATCCCTTGTGTATGGGAATCCGGTGTCTGGAAGTGCCACTGCAACCAAAGAATCAGTTTTTGCTTCGTGAGAAAGGGAGTATGTTAGATAGAAAGAGCTACAAAAGGTGTACCGGATATCTTATTCCATATAGTAGGCTAAAATAGGGCTTTGACGGACATAGGTATAAAAAAAAACTGTCCAAGCTAAAGCTTGCCTGGTCTTATATAAATAGTTGTAGGCATTTCCTTATGAAATCGAAGTCGGGTAAGATACCCCAGCTTGTGCTATGTGGCTGGCCCTCTTTTAGGTATGTGCCTCAGGAACAAAGCCAGCCTATCTTGCTGCTACAAGTCAAAGCCATTCTGGGAAAGCTTTACTTTATTCTTTCTTTATATAATATACTATTTAAGACAATACTATATAAGACTTGGACGATAAAAGTAAGATTGAGAACTATGAATAGTAGGAATAGTCTAAAGCAGTGGTAAACTAGAAGAAGAGTCAAAGACTTGATCCTAGCCGCTGATGGAGACAATGTGGGACCTCGTGCTCAGCCGGTTGCTCTTTTAGAGAAAGCAAATTTCCTGAACATTGCCTCGGTAGAAGCAAAGCCAACTAATACGCAAGCCCATCTTCCGAAACAATAAAATCAAAGCAAAAGTGCCTTTCGGCTGTCGCCCCTCTCTCTCTGTCTCTGTACCTTGTCTTTGTCCTTGTTGTTGAAGATTACTAGGAGTATTTCTATTCCTTCCTCCGATCACATACTGCACATACTTTCTTTGATCAAATTCCCGTCGCTCCTTGAAGTCGCTCGGTTACATGCGAGGCTCCTATCCGTATTGGTCTTGCGATCGTGCCGACGCCTCTTTAGGCTCGTCTTTCCTCCTCTCTACTTTCTCTCCCTGGTCTGGAAGAAGGGTAGTGAGCTGCTTTGATTCTTCCCTTATGATCGGCTGCGCAACTTTCACTCGAGTGAGCTGACCGAACCTCATTCTTGTTAAACCGACCGACCCTCACGAATCTAATTTTCACGTAGCCTCGTAGATCCCGTCCCGTCCTTCTGATACGCCTGGGGGACTCTGCCTCCAACCTTTCACTCAGTTTCACCCTTGCGAGCGCAACTACTATTACTTATAATTATAGTATAGGATAGGAGCTCGGCTAAAGTCTAGCTCTGGCTCGGCTCAAGTCATGAATCGGCTGCGAGTGGAATGAATCGTCCTACTAGCAATAAAGAAAGGATAGGAGAAAGAAAGGATAGGAGCTCGGCATGGGCATTCAATTGTCATCGGCAGCTCGCTCGTGAGGAAAGGAACTCGCCTCTCTCACGTCGCCCCGTCGTTCTCACTCGGCCCTTCATACCGAAAAACAGGTCTTGCCCATACCGCTACCACGCACTGAAGTGAAAAGAGCAAGAGCCTCACACACACGAAGAAGAAACCCAAACAAACAAGAGTGAAATGAAGAGTCAAGAATGAAGTGATTCATCAATAATTAAAATAAAGCTTGAGCAATCATCAAAGAAGGCCAAACTGAGGTGAGGTCAAATTAGAGGAAGGCTTGACAATCACGAAGAAGGGCACGACTATATAAGGTGCGAAAGGCCCTGGAAAGAGCAATTATTAAAGAAAGGCCCCGGAGCCAACGCTTCAAGCCACACCTCGACCGACACTCATAGCGCACCTCGAACCTCGACACGAATCTTTATCTAATATTACCAACTGACACTGATGTGATGAATTGCAACTACCACTACCAACTGACACTGATGTGATGAATTGCAACTACGGATGTGTGAGGATTTGTTATAATGCCACCGTACCAAGCGCGTATATAAATATACAACTGCCACTGAGGAATGATCTGTAAAGTATAATGGGCACCCGCTCGGAATTCTATGCTATGCCGCCCTAGCGAGAGAGAATGGGATGAGAAGTCAGAGAGCTTGGTGTGCATTCGAGAAAGGGGCGGAGTGCGCTAGTTCCACTCCCACTACTCTACCACGCCTACCCTAGTCAGTCAATACAAAGTCGACCTCGCCAGAAATAAGGAACGAGTGATAACGACGTCGTCAGAAAGAAGTTTCATACTCATTAAATGAAATGCATTGCAAAGTCTACCTCCGCTACGTGGGCTTGGATTGCAGAGATCGCGCTCCGAGGGACTTCCCTCAAGTATTTATTCTAGCCGAGCCAAGAGTTAGAGCAACTGAGCCCCGTGCACCTATTTCTTTCTTTTCTTTCTTGAATCGACCCGGTCCGATTAACTACTGAATGAATCTCTACAAAGCCTGGAATGAGGAGCCAGCCCTCCCTACCCATACCTGCCTGAGCTGCGTCACTTTGTTCGCTCGTCACTCAATCTCTTTTCCTTGTTCCTGCGCCAAACTTAGAAGCGGGGTAGCATCTTTCATCTCCGCACTATCCTTAGTAGCCTTACCAGCTCCGGATCTGGCCTTGCGCCAATACTTGAACTATCTCCATGTTCTTTCTTTTCTCCTTGAACTCCAATCCTTGAAGAGATCCGATCCGCAAAGAACACCTATCCTTGAAAGATCCGATCTGCTCTAATCTAAGGTCGGCTCGCACTGAGGAGCTAATCTAATCCTCCCGGGTCTTGGATCAGAGGGCAGACACGAGGGGCAGACATGTCAAGCTTCTAGTGCATTTCGGATTCTGTCCGCTACTACACAACTGAATCTCTTGCTTCCAAGTTTACTCTCATGGGCCTCTTCGGGGGACTTGTCCGATTCACTCAACCTCCTCGAACTCAGCCTTTATTTGCAAAGAGGGGTTTGCAGAGATATAGCTGGGAAGTTGACTGTGATTGCAAAGATTTCGATCGCGCAAGAAATTGATCCGAAACTTGACCCCGTTCGGACGCCTGGTTTCTTTTCGTAGCCTCACTCACCCGAACTATTCTCTTATATAAGGATTCGACTTCGCAAAGCAAAGCTGGGCCTTCCATAGGATCAGCAGCGGATTGCAGAGATCGCGCTTTGCTTGACTCTGCTCGCGCAGCAACTCTGCTTTGATGGATTGCAGAGATCACGCTGTCGCTTACTCTGCCACTTGACTCCGTCGCTCAACTTTGCCCGTTCATCGGCTTTCCGAGTCGTCTTTCCTCCGCCTGATTAACTTGGTCAAGCCTTCCAGAATCTACTTCGCTTAGCCGGACCTCGCTTGACCTCTCGAGCCAGACTAGCAAGATTGGACGGGAACCAGAGGGAACCTTTCAAAAGATAAAGACTGAGACCCTCACTCTGATAATCCAATTGGAACGGAGCCGACCACAACTCATTCTTATGAATCGACTCCCCGAACTATGAAATTATAGAACCGACCTCTCATCCCCGAAACCGAAGCGAATATCTTTGGCACTACTGGAGCAGTCATATGGGACAATCAAAAAAGAGGAAATCTAACCAACTCTGCTCTCGGCTTCCCCGATTGCTTCTCTGCCTGGGATTGGGTCCGAAGACTGGGAATTGAACCTCACTCAACTCATTCTTATTTAAATAGAACCGAACCATCTTGAAGAGACTTCGCGCACCGCATAGTGGGTGACTTGCCTGCCTGGCCAGGGCTTTCTTATTCATTCAGGTCAGGTATGGGTATGGTCGGATTCGAACCCATGACTCAACTAGATAAAGAACTATGGTCGCCTACCGCGTAGTGAGGCAATCTACCCTACTGAGCTTAGCAGGGCAGAGCACGACTTGAACTCTTGTTCGCTGCCCTTCATTCGTAACATAGCCTCCTATTAGATCTGGCTGACGGACGGGTCTTACCTCCCAGAGCCAGGAACTTGAACTCAGTTTCTTGGCTTCGCCCCCTCGCTTTCTTCTTCTCATCCTTCGCTTGCCTTCGCTGACTCGACTGATGGAAGTGAATCCCAGGCATGTTGGTCGTCTTACCCGGGACAGCCGAAGACGGAGCCGCTCCTTTCTTCTATTTTGTCTTCGCATTCCTTAGCCTCACTGCACCCACTGTGAAGAAAGAATGGCATGCGAGCTCCCCACTCCACGGTACGAAATAGACCCGACCACAGACTCTTCGTAGTGGAAGGCCCACGGAGCGGTGCATGAATCTGGCAATCAAAGACAGGCAATACTAGCATGAATCTGGCAATCGAAGACAGGACAAGAAAGAAGTGCGTGAATCTGGCAACTTATGACATAGCAACCGTAGTCAACTGTCAAAACCAGCCCGGTTCTATAATTCTAGAATAGCTATGGTGGATAACTGAAGTTGCTAATTGAACCGATGTCCCTCGCATTGCTCCCGGAGATGAGGAGTGTGCTACCTGGCTGATCTCTGGCACCTCATTCCTGATCCTCTAAACCCCGCTGAGTATTAGTTCGCACGCCCACGATCCGAGTAGTCTTACCTCGCATAGCAGGGATTGCGGAGATATCTACGCGGACTTTTCCTTGATTGCATTGATTGCAGAGATCGCGCTCAGCCTATAAGTTTGCAGAGAAGGATTGCAACAGAAGCTACTTCTGCAACGAAGGGGAAAGATTGCTTGCTTCAATAAGGATTGCAAAGATATAGCTCTGCTTGACTCCTCCCCTTACCCTCATTAGCCCGGAGCAGCCACACCTAGTTGGGGACAGGGTAGAATGAAACCTCCCACGTCGCTAGCTTCCCTTCCACTAAACTATACTATAATTAAGAAAAGGTGCGAAGCGTCAAGCTTGAAGTAGAGTTCGCGCGGGCCTAATTCACGGGTCTAAGCTAAGGGTTCTAATCCTGCTATAGAAGGAGAGGGCAGTAGGCCTACGGGGTGTGGGAAGAGAGCAAGCGAATGCGAAGTATAATTAGCATAGAGAGAGAGCTTGCTAATTCAACACAAGAAGGTATGGTTTCACTCGCTTGCTTTTCCTATCTTTATCATTGCTCATTGCTCGTTTCCTATCTTTACTCATTGCTCGGTTTACTTCTTGCTTTGCTTTATCGGTTTGCGATAGCTGGACCAGGCACTGGAAAGAGGAAGAATGTCTTGCTCAAGAGTGGAAGAGTAGGGAAAGAGTTTGAACCAACGGAATGAGCGAGGAGCCTTTGAGAGGAGCAAGCGAAGTCGGAGAAGAGTAGCGGGGCTTAGACATAGCGGCAGAGAACAACGACTGCTTCATTAAAAGAGAGCAAGCGAATGCGAAGTCGAATGAATCGAATGAGCGCACCGGGCAGAGTAGCTGAGTTTATGAGTTGAGCTAAGAAGCTAAGAGTCTGCGTTCCGGAAGCAACCAAGAGGGGCTCCTCACCCGTGTTTTGCATTGCTTAGCCGTGCATAGCTCAACGAAGCCCTCCGATCCTCTGATAAAGCTAATTTGGGCTTACTGTCATCAGCAAGCAGTCGGCTAGCTTTCACTTCCGCACGCAGATTCGTCTGCCCATAAGGAGATAGATCAACCAACTAACTTCCGCATTGAATCGGACTAGTTGCAGTCGCATGGTACTGTACTCTACTCCCCGACCTCGCCTTCTCCTCAGGTCTAGTCTTGCCTCCTCTTCATTCCGCAGAGTGGGCTCAGAAAAGTGTTCTCTACTGCTCGACTTATATCATTACCTTTGAAGAAGTGTTCTCTACTTGCTTCAACCGCCCTTGACCCTCTATGGTCATGCTTCCCCGACTCTCTTACAATCAAATTTAAGAAAAGCACTCCTTTTGTTTGATAAGATAAGAATGATTCGACTGACCAGGGATGACTCTATGATCCCTAGCCCTGGCATGATGAGTTGACATGCTGGGACACCTACGCAGGTGGGATTAGCCGAAGCCAATCTCTGATCTTATGAATTGAGCCCGGGCTCGCTCATTCATGCCAAGGTCTCCGCCTCGCACTCACTCATCAGCAGTAGGTCTCTGTCGACTGTTCTTCAATAGAAGGCATTCTGGGTCCTAGACTAAGAAGCCAAGAAGACTAAGAAGCAGAGAGGACGTCAGTCGATATGAACCGAGATGACTTGACTGGGACAGGTCTCCTTAGTCTGGTCTACTATCCGGAAGAGCAAGGTTCACCCGCCATCCCACGAAGAGACCGAGAAAAGAATAAGTTTTCCGTAAGTAAATTATGGAGACAAAAAGAAGAACGAGGGACGAGTTAAACGACGTGGGAGCAATTGAGCGAGCAGAAGAGCAGATTAGATCAGGCGGATCAGTTGAACGAGCAGGAAAGGGGAAGATCTAACTATGGGGGGAAGCTATCACGAGAGGACGGACGCCCCCTAAGCCTATCGAACTATGTCCTCTAAGCCCTTCGAAGGAGAGTGTAAGCGGTTGAGCCTAGCAAAGGTAAGAGCACGCCTAGCAAGGGGACGGTTAGTCTTACCCGGGTTTGGTTTGACTGCCTGGGATCTCCGGTCCCGCCGCTCCTCTGACTCGAGTTCAGGTCCTGCTCCCGAAATGTGCCTGCGGGTCTGGTCCAGCTCCGATACTTATTAATGAGTGTTTGTTATATTCTAATGAGTGTTTGCAGTTTATGCAGAGATTACGCTGCGCTCAACGAAGCTGCTTGACTCTGCCATAGCTCTTTACGACGCTGTGCTTGTTCCTGGCACGTACGATGCATTCCCATTCTCTTCGTTAGCTGCCCGGTCAACGTTTCCTCCCGTCTCTTCGATAGCTCTTTCAGAGCCTACTTCTTGAATCAACAACCCATTAGAGGTGGAGGCTGTCCTCATGTCGCTTACTCAATAGCTTGACGGAGCCCTTAGTGGATTGCAAAGCTTAACTCTCAACTAACTTCTTAGCTCAACTCTGCTACGTAGCTGCTTCGATAGATAGGTAAATTGATTGCTTTGGACTACCGATGCCGAGTCTCACTCTCACTCGCTCCGAAGATGATTAGGCAAGGGACTCCGAGGACCTAGAAAAGAGAGAATAGAACGCTTCCTCCGTCCTGAGCTCAGGCCAGCACAGCAGATAGCGCAGTAGCAGTCCAAGTCCAGAATTGAACCATCCGCTCCCGATCCCGAGTACGATAAGCTATTGACGGGTCTACGGTATCACAATGTGCTCTGAATCAGTCGCTCTTCAGAGGCTTCCCTACCTACTCTATCATGCATGAATAGAGAACTACTCGAGATCGTAGGCTGCTTAGCCGTGCAGAGATCGTTTGCAATCCTCCGCACCTCTCCCTCCATCAAGTACTGCTTCCTCTTTACTTTAGATCATGGAAAGCATGCACCTCGGAGTCGTAAGAAGCAAAGGCAATAATGATGGTCCGACCAAAACCCACAGATTACTTCCCTGAGAAGAGAGACAAGAGAACTATTGAATTATAGAATTCCCCGGCACAGACGATTATAGCTCAACAATCCACTGCATAGCTCAACTGTTGCTGCTCCGCTTAACTCTGTAGCTTGACTCTGTTGCGCATCAGTCAGCGAGCCGAGACAAGATCACTATTGAACTACCCGACCATAACTCACCGCTACGTGAGCATGTCATGGCAGGCACCGCTATAAGTAGATTCGTTTCTCTCGCCCAAAAGTCGTTCATCTAATAAGATAGCGAATGGAAATGACATTGAATACTTGAATTTGACGTCGCGATTCATTATATAAGAAAAGAATATAATCAGAATGGCGGTACGGTTTTACAATCGGAATGGCATATATTTGGGTACGGTTTTACATTCCCTCTCCTTTCCGATTAGAGAGTTGGTAGTCCTAAGGCCTTTCTTTAATAATCTATCTGCCTATGAGTCTAAGCAAGGAAATGTCTTCTTAGATAAGATCCGATCCTCAATCACTTTCTTTTAAGGCCAATCCCAAGCATTCCAGATCGAATGCGAGAGCTGGGTAGGGTAAGGAAAAGAGGCTAGCCAGTGAGTCTTCGTAGCGGCTAATCTACTAATAGCCGAGCCATGATTCTCAGAATAGCCGAGCGGGTGGAGAGGATCGAGTGAGAACTAAGCCGGGCAACCATTGGCGAAGAGGATAGGTCGACGGGGGCAGACCGAAGCCTAAGACATTGAGGAAGATGTGAGAGATCCGCGAGATCAGCTCAGATAGTCTCGTGGGGGGCGCTCCAGTGGGGGGCGCTCCGGCTGGTAGAAGTGGAATTCCTTTGATAATCTCACGGTCAGGTGTGGACTTGGGATAAGTCAGTGGTCAAGTGTCCCTGGTAGCTGACCTTGCAATCTATTGAATTGAGTGACCTGCGAATGAGGCTGACGCTGGGGATTGGACTCAAAGGAAGAAGCATGGGTGCGAGACCTTTTTTCTTCTAATTGAGATGCGCGGGCCTACCTCCCGCGGAAGCTGTCTCGCCTCTATCGGAGAGTTCTGCTCTTTTGGAAAGATCACTCCGCGCCCTGGTCTTCAATTCTACGAGTGACTCGACGGCACCGCTCCGTGGGCCGCGGAGCTGCAAGTCATATGAGATCCGCTTCCCGACCCTTCTCCAGCGATAGTGGAAAGAGTAGAGCTTCTCGAGTGGGGCCTCTTTCTGATTGATAATTTGAGTGTCCCTCACGACTTATATTTTTGGTTTAGTGCTTTTTCATGGAATTGGCCTTGTGTTTAAGATAGGAGATGAGCGAATGTTATGTTTGACGAAAGGGGAGGCCATCTCACTGCTCCCAACTATCCGGGGAAGAATGAGATTGGATAAGGAACTCTTTCGACCTCGACAGAAAGGCAGACAGAGCCTGACCTCCTCTGCTAGCTGAAGACCGAGATGGAGGATCCCTCCTTTCCTTTCTTTGCTGCTGGACGACTCGATTCTGCGTCGCGCCCGTGCGTGTGAGCTCTTCTTCTCTACAAGTTTATGGTTATAGAGGAGCCGAGGTCTCGGGCACTTCCCACTCTCACCCTCACGGGTACCTAGACTTTATTCTCTCTCTCCTGGTGGAATCATACCTTTCCCTTTCTGGTTAGTTTTTTGTTAATTAATGGATAGTTATATCTTGGCCTGCGCTCCTTGCTTGGTATGGTGAGGCATGATCTTGCGCCTCCGATGAATGGTCTCTTTGCCATCTCAGGCTGGAGCAAAAGCTCACTGACGATGCTCTTTTCTTTGTTGAAAGGAGAATGTGTGTCTTGATATAGAACAGAGCATAAAGCCGGTGTCGATTTATCGGAGAGTGGAATCAGTCTGAACCAGCCCTATGTATAGGACAGGATCTGCCCTCTTTTTTTTTCCCGGAGTAGAATGAGAGACTGGAAGGTGCTGGCTGACTGGCATGGTTAAAAGAAAAGAGAGGTGCCTGGGAAGGTTCTTTACATAGTGATCCCAGAAGCGGACTGAATTTATTCTTTCCCGCCTTTAGAAGCCGATTTGATCTGATCCCCACTGGGCCTTCCGAGTTGCACCTCTGAGCTATATGCCTTCATCTATATTAATGAATAAGAGCGGGGGAGAGTCTCGACTACAGCACCATCCAGAAGACATGGAACAAGAATCACTCTTTGAAAGCAGCGAAGAACCTGACCACATGTCTTTTCTCGCAGCGTTTGACCCTCGAGGAGAGAGGACAGCAAGAGAGAACTTGGGTCTGAGATTGGTTGACAAGCTTTCCTAGGATCTCTCCTTATGAACTGATCTCACCCTAGCACGAGTAGATCGAGCCTGAGCTCAAAAGAAGGGGCTGATCTCCTCTGTAGTCGCTTTCGTCCACCACACTTGACTCACAGTGTAAGTGAGACCACCCTTGTCTAGACTCTGCCTTTGGGGAAGTGCTCAGAGAAAGAATAAGATAGATAGATGGGTCTCAGCGTTTGCGAACAAGAAAGGAGAACTATCCATTCCACACTTATCCTTACAGAAGTAAATCGAGGAGTTAATCATTCACTTCCCTGAGTCAAGGTTATGAAATGATATAGACTACACTACAGACCCTGAGAGCAGAAAAGAAAGCAGAAAGTACAAGCTCTCTCTTCGACCCTATAGCAGCTTTGTACAGGAGAAAGACTGAAAGGATGGGGACTCGCACAAAGAGGAATCATACCGCCGAACCCATAGAGAATGAGACTCACTGTCTTCTCGCTCCTATGCCTATGCTACTTATGAGTCCCCTTAGACCCCTACGTACTGGTGCTGGTGTGGGATGCCCTAACCATAGTGAGTTGGGGTCTCTAACCGCTATCTGTACTCTCTCTTAATATAAAAGAAAATAAAGAATAGAAAGAAGTCAAAGTGAGCGCCGCTCGTCGCCCCTTGCTAATGGCAGCTAGCGCAATAAATAAGTAGCTCATATAGTCAAGAGTAGGGGAGAAGTTCATTCTATGAGATCGGCGTGGCTAATCACAGTCCTTGATTAGAAAAGTAGGACCATTCATAGAGCAAAGATTAGAGCGCACAATCAATTAAGCTTGAGCCAGGGTCCCCTTTCACTCACTCAAGGTGCGGAGCGGGAGAAAGCGCAATAATCACTCTTTCCTACTATACCCTCTTTCCAAGGGGGCATAACATACCTTAGTGCTGAATGGAGCAAGGTTATATTCCTCACTCCTGGCCGGGTCCCGATTAGGGTTGGCATGGGCGCCCACTTCGCGGGTCAACTACATTTCTATGGGAGGAGCATTGAGTAACCATCACTCCACAGGAGGCCTACCCTCAGGCAATGCTTAGTGGCCTCGTGGGGAGCTCCGAATAGATTGAGCCGAGACGGTGCGGGGAATCGGCCTTGAGTTTCATTGCCAACTACTGATTCTGCTTTCGGGTACAGGGCAGACTCTAAACAGACTCCTCTCTCATTAGATAGAGAAGAGAAAGATCGCCAATCAACTCTTCCCCGTATCCTCGAAGAACTGTACCAACTGCCTAAATAGCACATAAAGGACAGCCATCCTATTAAGTTAAGTTCAAATTCACTCCTATTGTCCCCTTCACCCCCCCTAATGCATTCAAGGTTGCTTAGACCGTAGGCTGAATCTCAAAAGTGTTAATGGCACAGGGCTGGAGTTCTTATGATAATTACAGGTCAAGAGTGAGCGTGAAGACTCAGAGGTTATAGTTCTTATAGTACAGAAGATTAAAGAGAAAGTCCGCACTTCAATAGAGAAAGGAAAAGCCCATGGGTCGGCCTTGATTTGATTCTTGCTCGACTAAGAGAGTAGGCACTCAGCCTCTATACCGATTGTGGACTCCGATAAGTTTACGTCTATTATTTGCCCGTCCTTGTGAACCCTCATAAGTCAATGGAGTGCATAGAAGTTCCTTGCATCTATTCTTAAGATATGAAGCTATAGGGAGAGGTCGGCAATCTGCGATGAACATACGGGGGGGGTGCCCAGCTTTCCTTATGTTCTTGGAAAGGAAGGGGTGGCGAATGAGAGGCGATAAGTATCTATTCTAGCTCGCGGGGAAGTCTCCACTGCTCTCACTTCGGGTGAGGGAAGGGCTTAGGACCCCGACTGGCGTTCGACAGGATGGCCTAAGAAGTATTGAAGTGCCCACGATCGGAAGGTCTCTGAATAGTACGCTTAGGTTTGAACTCGACACATAGGGAGATGCGTCCAGAGGGGAGCTCCATCTTAAGCAGATGGGGTGGCCTTACGGTTACGTATCTCATTATCTATATTCAAACCTTTTTCTTCCGCAGCTGCCCAAAAGGTTAAGTAGTTCCTCTACGGATTGACTTTAACTTCCCGGATAGTTTTAGATAAAGAGAAGGAGCGTGACTACACATGCATCAAGTCAATGGTAGGAGCTGGTCCGACTATCATAAATTATCACGGCATTCCACCTTTTGCTTGCTTGGGGAAGGGTTGTCGAAGTCTATTTCCTGGGTTCACAAAGAAAACTGGGACGGGACACGTATCTGGTCTTCTCCGCCTATTCCACCGGCTAGCTGTCGTCCTTTGATAGGGGAGGCTCCGGTTCTTGAGGCTGGGAGAAGAGGAAGTAGTCTTCGATAGCGATCAACTACCTTTATAGATAAGATAAGAGGCTGCTATCGGGAAAGGGAGATCAGGAGGACAAGACCGAGGTCTTATTGGGATAGGCCCAGGACTTCCACTTCCCATCGAAAAAGAGCTTTCTTATCTGGGGATCGGGCTTCTCCTAGAGGTAGAGGTCAGGAAGGGACCAAGTGCATGGGCGGAGTGACTTCTCTTTTCTACCTTCCTTTTTGTTTTGACTACTAATGAGCCTTCCCCGCATACGTGAGATCAGATCATAAGCTTACGACGAGTTCAGAGCTGGTGAGGTGCCCGAGGAGATCGACTCAGTACCTGACTGCTTGCTATTTGCTATCTTGACCACCGGATCTTTGATTCTTCTGTAGCAGCAGTAGTAGCCCTACTGAGTTCTAGCTTATTAGGCCTCGCTCTCCTCTGGTCAGTCTCACTTGGAACTTCTACCATTGACTCCTGAGACTCTTCTGCGTCGCTTCACTCCGTTTCGCTCGCTCCTCTTATTTTATCATTGCTCTTTCTTTCTCTCTTCATTCATATTCATGATGTGGTACAACTACTGCGTGAGACTGGACTGGTGGACTGACTTCCTCTCTGTGGTTAACCTTGAATCAATCCTATCCCTCCATTACTTAAGTGCTTCGCCTATCGATTCCCAGGCCAGGGGCGAAGATGCAGAGCGGTGACGGACGAGCGAAAACCCTTTATGGACTGTTTCAAGTCCAAGAGAACGGGATGCGCAGAAAGCACTCTTTGGTCGAAAAGGAGCTCACGACCTTTCCTTTACAACCGTTCCGTGTGGATCGGAGGAACTTGACTAGAACTAGAACGGGGAGCTCCACGTAGTCTAATTAAAGTTCTTCCGACGGGAGCAATAAGAAGCGGTAGATATATATAGAATAAGATAGATGAGAATAGTAAGATAGATGACAGTCGTTCGGCTATGATCCAATGCTCCGCACCGCTCCGTGGGTCGTACGAATACCAACCACTGCCTCTCAGAAGACATGTCGTTAGAAGTTCTGCACAAGTAGTCTCACAAGGACAAGGGATGGATTCTTGCCCGGCTCATGTGGATGATGGGAAGAGCGGCATGGATTGCTCGGTGAAGGCGACATGGTCAGGGAAGGGAAGGTGGGGCTCAAGTTCTTTAGGAGTAGAAGAACCTGTTCGCTCGTTCTGTGGGGTCTAGGGGAGTCTAGTGGGCGAGGGCTCAAACCCCCGCCACCCTGGACGCCAGCGTCGTAAAATGAAGTGCGGATAGCGGGTTTAGAGCAAATTGAAGCCCGGGCTAGGAGGGTAGTTTAGTTTAAGCCAAGTCCAACTCGCAACTGAATTTAAACCCGTGAATCTTATTTCTCCTACTGCCCCGGGACTGGGATGAGAGAGACTTGGGCACAGAGGGCAGGAGCGTAGCGAGAGAAGAACTCCCCCCTTTGACTGTGATCCCAGAGGCAGGCCCTCTAGGGTGTGCTTCGTCTCTTGCGGATTCAAGCCTCACTCTCCTAAACCATAGCCAGCGTACTCTGATTTTGGCACACCAATGGTTCCTAACTCCCCGTACGGGCGAAGCACTTCAATAGCTGCAGTCGAGAGCAGATGCACCTTTTTCTTTAAGTAGGTATGCCTGCTCACTCTTTCAGTTACTCTTGCAGCTTTTGAGTCATAGTCTCTAACAGCTCTTGGAGGGGAGTGCTTATTCATACTTTGAAGAACTAGCCTTTAAGTGCTTTTAGGTCTGATACCTGGAAGAGTGGCTATCCCTATCGATCTAGTAAAAGATATCTGCCCGCTCACTCCTTGAATCACTCTGGGAATGAGCTCGGACATGCCTTATTCTTGAAGAATTGAAGTAAGATTCGCTCTAGGTATGGTATGAGCAAAAGAAAGAGAAGCATAGCCTGTCTCAAACCTAACTGATCCACACCCTTCCAGATCCGAAAGTAGTTCCCATCGCGAACCCCCTAATGGCTGTCAATTCTGACCTATTGAACCTCTATTCAAGAGCATAGCTAGGAAGCACAGGGCACGAAAGTCAGTCTATCTCCGTCGGCCTTGGCTTTCTTTCATTAGATGAGGATTTGATTGGCTGCGCTCTTCTTGAATAGGTAGATCAAGTGCTAAATCAAGAGACCCTATCCTGACACTCAAAAGTAAACTACCAACATGCTCTAGTGAGCCCATTCCGCTCCTACCTCTCGCTTATTGGATTGGAGCTAGAGCTTCTTCTCCCGAGAAAGCAGACTGACTATATAATTATAATTAAATGAGTCCCGATATCACTCTCTCGCCTCTTTGATCTTAATCCCCACTCAGACCTCGCATCTCTTCAAGCAAGAGTCGTGAATGGACGAAGAAGTTCTGCTTTGATAATTCTGCCCCTGAGAGTAGCCTCCCCGATCCGATGAGTCTCTGATCTCTAGCTTCCTTCTCCCTAAAAAGATAGTTGATCCTGAGTCCCTCCCCAGACAGATGACGTTATCATGATGGAGAGGCTAGTTCTTCTAGCTAGCCCTTGGAGGGCATAATCAAGCTGGAGCTACTGCTAGAGAATGAATGAGTTATAGGGGGGCCTCCTCGACTACTCCGATCAAAGGAGAAGCTCCGTATAACTCTACAGGGACAAGAGAGAGGAATTGAGGCAGTTCTCTATGGTGAATGAAGGAGCTTTCTTTGTAGCTCGACCTTAACTGAGAACCTCTGCTTGCTTAACTTCAGTAGTCTCTTCCCCCAGCTCTGCACCTTCAGATCTTGATAGGTTTGAATCCCGTAGGAGCCGAGTCCGATAGAGCTTAGTTATAGTAGGTAGTAGGTCTATGAGTTTCCATTATTTCGCTCCCCTCCCCAGTATAATAAGATCAGGTCTCACTCCGAGAATTCCAGCAGGTTTGAGAGTGGACTTTTTCTTCAGTTCCGCTTGCTCTTGTAATGTAAAGATTCTGTCCGCTTAAAGAGGGACGAGTGGTTCATGGGAAGAACCTAGAACTCAAGCAATCGGGTTCAGAAATGGGTTACATATGGCAGGTTCATGGTTTCAAGTCAGAGTGAAGGACGGTCTCCAACTGCTTATACTATCTCTCATCGGGCTCGTACAGTCAGATTCAAGACCAAGATTCAAAGTAGAAAGAGATGCAGAAGCTAGAGCCTCCAGCAGAAAGATCGGACTGCCCTAGAGAGCCGTAGAAACTGGGACTGAGAGCCTTACTGGGACTCGGTCGGAAAGAATGAATATGGTCCTTCACTCTTGAAACTGGTGCTCCGTAAATCAAGTACTTAGAAGGACTCATCCTTTGAAGTCAGAAGCCCCTTCCTATCCCAGTTCTGTCCTACCTTTTTCTTTCAAATCAATGCTTGGTTTCCGAAGGCTCCACTTTCCTTTTACAAATAACTGCGAACAGCACTCTTGCTTTGGCGCTTGAATCTCTACCTTTATAATAGGTTGCAGTTCTAGTCTCATCAGTGCCCCTCCAATCTGAGTCTCATCTCTCCTTTATCGCTCCGCACCTTAATTAGAGTCCCGAAGCAAACCTTCTTCAACAAGTACGCATATATACTATACGCGGGGGACCTCTTTTATAGGACCCTCATTAGTCAAGATTAGTCAAGTTTCATTTCAAGTTAGCTATAGGCACCACTTAGAAGGAATTGAAAGGCACGAAAGAAGGAGCAAGAGTGAGAGAGAGGACTGAAGGACATATTCCGGAGCATTGCTATTGCTTCCTTTGCAGATTGGACAGCTCTCGAACTAGGTCCCGAACCCCACCCCATGTAGATAGCGGAGGACCCCCCCCGAGGTAGGCGCTTTCCATCTATGGTCATTGGTATCTCAAAAGGAGTGATAGGAAATGAGTTGCTCCTTCTTTTCAACAGTGAAAGACGTAAGTCGACCCGACTCGCTTCTGCGGCTTCCGAACGCGCCAAACCATAGAAAGTTCTACTGCCTCTCAGGGCTCTTCTTCTAGTACTCTTTCTTTCCGACCGCCTTTGCTTACTTCGTTCTGGCAGCCTTGGTTCCATAGCTATGTCTTCTAATAGTTAGCTTTGGAAGGAGGACCCCACAGGAAGGTTGTTTACGACGAACAACGTGTGAGCTCCATGAGCGAACCTATCTAAAGCGGTTCACCTTGGAAGGTCAACCCTCGACCTGAACTCCCCTCCATTCACTAGTTGCACTCATTCTCTACTCTTACTTTCTTACTTGTTCTTTTTCTTGGATTCATTCACTAGTTGCACTCATTCTCTACTCTTACTTGTTCTTTTTCTTGGATTCATTCGCCTGAGCACCTCTAGTTTAGCCGCTTCTTCCCTCTCCCTTAGATCTGTGTTCGAATAGCTATAGTGCTGGACTTATTCACTCACTTTAAGCCAAGTACAGCCCGACCAGGGCGGCTCCATGGGCTAAGAAGCTGGACTTATTCACTCACTTTAAGCCAAGTACAGGAGGGCAGAGGGTGGGTATAAAAGGCCAGTAGGAGCGGCAAAGATGCTTGATGAACTTGATTCACTGGAGCGCTAGTGATGAACTTGATTCACTGGAGCTATAGTACAGGAAGGCAGAGGGTGGGTATAAAGGGCCAGTAGGAGCGGCAAAGATGCTTGATGATAAATATAATAAGTGAAAGATAAATTCAGTAGAGTGAGAATAGTGCTTGATTGAAAGTCACCATCTCATGTTGCTCTCTCCTCTGTGTTCTGGCAGTCATTCATGGTAGCATAGGGGCCGGGGCTGCGGGTCACTCTGAGAATAAGAAGACTAGTGTGTACTGTCCCCTTCTTCCAAGGAGACGGAGTTCCGAGTTCAAAGTAGTCAATCCTTTGCTTTCTGAGCGTGTCCAATTGGTAGTTCTTGTGCGGTGAGCGTGTCCAATCGGTAGTTCTTGTGCGGGAAAGGAAGAAGCACGAATCCACAGTGAGGAGCAGGCCTATCTAATTGTATGCTTTGACTTGTAGGTTCAAGCAGAGAGGATTGAAGTCAGGGTTCCGGCGAAGACCTTAATGCTAGAGATCAGCTCGACCTCCGAGTAGGCGGGGCCAGGCTATAGTCTTTCTTTCTGCTTTCCAACCCGAAATAAATAGAGCCACTGACCAATCTGATTGCGAAAGAAGGCTTCTTCCCAGCACTAGAGTGGGATAAGCAGAGAGAGGGATAAGCTAGAGCTCCAAGTCGGTTGCCGAGCTTTCTTTTGTTCAGCTCCTATTCAGCACAGTGCCAATCAGATTTTGGGTGAGCGCTATCCTTCTTCTCCTATCCTTTTTAGTTCGTACTTGAGTGCTGCTCTCTATCTCTCATACCATATGTTGGTGGGACGGGTCGTGGTTCCTGTTCCTGAGCTCGCGCTGCCCTCGTTGTTGACCTCACTTCAGGTCCTTTGCTCTCGTTCCCTATTTTTTGTATGATGGGGAGAAGACTGAGCCTTCCCGGTAGAGAAGAGTGGTGATTCTTGAACTGGAGTCCTGGCTAGGCTTCACACTCTGGTTGGGTACAACAAGAAGATGGCAGATCAGTTAGAGTAGTAGGTTCAACTAAGTAAGCGAGTGTAGCATCATTAGTCGACAACAACTTCGATATGGGTATGGCTGGCCTAGTATGGAAGCCCTTTCAGAAGAGGAATGCAAGTGCTAACTCATGCCAGTAGAATCTGAAGTGGATGGTTCACAGATCTATAAGTCTCACTCTTCCTTTGGGAAGCAAGAAGTTCACAGTTCACGTCTATCCCCTGCTCACACTACTTCAGTGGATCCAGTACCTGTAAGAGTAGAAGACTTTCATTTCAGGGTAGAGCTCTCTTACAATGCTCAGGCTACTTCAATAATAAAGAAAACTCTTAAGAAATGGAACACCGACTAGACCGTTTAACCTATATTATCTCAAAAGGAACCTATAGACCATAGAGAAGGAGTGAATGGGCTGGGGCACAGGAATAGTAGTTGAGGCGCTATCCCGTCATTCGCTCCATCAGAATCGGGAGCACCGGGAGCACTAATTAATCATAAATTATCACTAGTAGCTTTCCCATTCTCTGGTATGGCTGGGTGAGAGGCTCTATGAGAAGTAGGCTCTGCTAGTTCAAGTGGGTATGGAACTTTGCTTAATCTCCTTTGCGGGTCAATCAAACATCGTCCGGACCCACCTCTGGAATCTCTTCACGAATGAATCTCATGATCTAGGAGCAAGTCAAGGGCAAGCAAGCAAACCTCACTATGAAGGTAGAATTGTTGACTTACAAAAAGCACACCTTTTGGCTTCCTCAACTCACACCCGGACCCGGAACTGCCTGCTGCTATAAAAGTCAGTATAAAGTATAACTACTAAGGTCTACTCCGTTCTTGCTCCTAACCTCTGCCTCTGCGTCTACTTCTTCATCTTGAGTTCCCGGCTTCGATCGGACCACTGTTCTCGGATCGGATGTTCTCGACACACTCCCATTCGGACTGATAGGGCCCACGTCATGGAACTCTTTCAGACCCTTTGCTTTGCTTCTTTTCTCCGCACTCGTAGTCGCTCCTTATGCGTTCATGACCTCTGCTTCTGAAGAATGAGCATGCTTTATAAGGAAAGAATCAATGACTAGTCTAGATAGACTACACAACAGCGGATCTCTTTCTATATGTGGATGTATCGCTGCTCACTGCTCACTCGCTTCGCACCGCTCCGTGGGGTGTGTCGGACTCCTCTATCTACTCTGCTGCATTACAACATTACATGCGAGTCATCCTGCCAAAGCTCCTTTAATGTGCGGGATTCTCAATTGACGACTACTTGTCAAGCTTGCTTCTCTCCTACCTCTCTAAGAAAGAGAGCCGTGTCACTCTCGTTCGCTCGTCACTGTCTACCTTTCCAGTTCAGTCAATCCTCGATTTAGGATCTTGAATGGAGAATCACAAGCGGACAGAAGAGGCGTCCTTTATTCTGACTACATTAATAAGATCGCTCACCACGTAAGCCTTCCATTTTGGAGGCATATCGCTTGATGAAATTGTTCACTCTATAGACTAAGATCGGAAAGAATGAATCCTTTGACGAACCTACCTACCGTGGACCACTACGCAGCGCAGATGGCTCATTTGATTGGTTGGCGCACTGCACTATGGCTCATTTGATTGGTTGGCGCACTAACTATACGGAGCACGGCACGAGCCCCTATTCCTTGTTAGATCCGAGCGTAGAGTCATTATATAACAGTAGTAGCATGCTCGATGGGGGAGTCATTATATAACAGTAGTAGCATGCTCACATATTCGTTTGATCTAATCTTGTTTTATTGAGTGGGTCTCCGTAGATTGATTGCTCACATCTTGCTGTGCTCTTGTCTTAGTGGTCATTTCAGGAGTGAGAAGGCGGAGGATCTCAGGAGCGAACGGCAGTGACGCAAAGGAAGATCTCATTTGTCTTCTTTCGTGGGCGGGACCCAGTCAGTGAAGAAGCTGACTTCATGTTTGCCCATGAGCTGGTGGATGAAGTTGTATATAAAGTGTATTTCGATAAAGTGAATGGGTTAATCAAGTTCTTAGTCTATAGTCAGTGGGCTGAGAATCGCTGCGCTCACGAAGAAGTCTTACTTACTATATTTCCGACGCCAGACCCGACCAGGGCGGCTCCCTGGGAATGAAGTTTTTTACGAGCTCCAGAATCGTTGGAACGAAGTGAACTCCAACTGCGTGACCCGAGCAGATTTAAGTCAGTCATTCGAGTTGAGTTTCATAATAAATTGTCAAGTCAATCGCGGGCAATATTCAAAGTAGCTACAATGGAGCGAGGTAAGACCCGACGTCTATAGTAGTAAGTGGGCTCTGATTACGACGAGCTTTATTGGCTTCACACTACAACTTGATCTTTATGTCGCAAAGGAATGAGCTGGAGCGCTAGTGAATGGGCCGACGGACTCGCTACTTGAATTCCAATCAAGGGTCCTTATCACGTCTTTCTCGCACCCTACCTACTGACGTCACGGGGTTGTTTAAGTGTACTCGATTCTTTCGTGTAATGATTCACTCGCCCCCGGAATGTCTTCTTTTCGCCCATTTAGTCTTCCCCCGGTTCTAGGAGCAGCAGAGCAGCGATTGACGGCGAGAGATAGGATTCATTCAGATAAGTGCATCCCTTCGAATGGAAGACGGGAAAGAGTCGGAATATTTAAGAAAGGAATCCAAGTCTTGATCATCTTATCTGTATAGATTCATAGTCTCGTCAAAAGACAGAAATGAAGCCAAAGGCAAATGAGTTTGAGTTGAAAGACTCCGCCGGTTATGACTACGCCAATTCAACGGCAAGGGGATTAGCCAGTTCCACGGTCGGGAAGAACCTGAGATCAGATCATGGAATGGATGAGGGAGCATTAGTAGTTAAAGCAAGTCTGAGTTTTCACCCGATCTCTTCTATTGTCTATTGTAAGTTCCATCTAAGTAAGGTGCCAATGTCTCTGGAACTGAAGAAAGCTGAGCGGGGTCATCACTCTTTTATACTATACGATAAAAAAGGATCTTTCTTTGTCACATACCGAAGATGAGAATGAGAGTGCCAAGCTACTATTGAAGTTTAAGGCAAGTCAGGGTCTCCTCAGGAGCTTGACCTAGGCGTAGCAGCGCCAAGCCAATCGATAAGAGAGAGAGAAGCGGTCAGGCCAATTCCTTTCGCTTTAGACTTTTAACTATATTATAGGGTGGAACAGCGCCTACTATACTTGAGTTAAAAGCCCCAGTACTCTCAGTCAAAGAAAGAGGCCAGCTGGGAGAACGAGTACTTATTCCCCAAACCCTGAAGCTTAGGAAAGAGCAACTAGAGCACTTGGGGAACAAGCGGGTGAAGAGCTAAAGGGATAGCCCCATTCAAGGGAAATATATTAAAATCGAGCATTGATTCAATTTCCGATCTTTCTTTGACGACCGGTCCGGTTGAAGAAAGCAATGAGAGACCACTCAAAATTAATAGAATTGAGGGAAACCCCGGGAAGAAAGGGTCGACTCAGTTGACATTATCTGACTACGAAGACCGCAAGCAGACAGAGGAGTGAGACTATCATCATTGGTTAACGTTAACCAGTCCCAAGAGAAGAAAAAGGATAAGCCTTCGCGCCCCACACGGGAAGGACGAGCTACTTTCTTTCGACTTCCTGATGTCTCGCCCAGGTCAAAGACTGAATCAAGCTACAGGTGACGGGTGAATATCAGAGGTTAAAGATATGAGAGAATTAAGAATAGCTACCAGAAAGACTCATCGAATCCAAGTACCAGAAAAGAAAAGATTTTTCTTACTCGACCAAACATCAGGAGAAGCAAATACAAGGGGGTACACTAATAAAATAAGTAAGATTGATGAAGTAGCAATTAATGCAAAAGAGAGAAAATTAACTCATAACAGAAGCCTAGAGGACAGTTCTTCGTGGAGGGATGAGCGATTGGACCGCCTACGGGACAGATGCGACCCTTACCAGTTGACTCTATCGACAGTCCAGACAGAAGAGCGGGAAGTCGCTCTATTTAAATAGAGGAATAAATTCTATTTCGTCCTTTGTTCCACATACCAACCTGGTACTCATTCCAAAAGTGTTCTTTCTTTCTTTCGGAAGTGGTTTTTCCATTGATCCTTGTAATTATGTCTACAAGAGAGTTTAGAAAGTCGTCCTAGTCAACAGAATGAGCCCGCCATTCCTCTCATAACTCGAACAACTTCTTTAATTTCACATGTTTTAATTCCTCGAGATCAAATACATCAGGAATTGGATAATCTCTTATTTACTGCATCCCCAGCGATTCTGGATGTCCTGTTGAACAGAAATTAGGAATGAAATCAGAGATTCTGGCAGAAGATGCCATTCCCTAAATTAGTCTAATCATCGGCTTGGCTTTACACCCTTTCCTTTTGGCTTGTCGAAATCCCGTTGATCAATTAATCGGATTCATTTTCAGTTAAAGCCTCAATAGGCTTTGTGGTCCATTACAAGTGTTCCCCTCCTGGACAAAGGGCAAATTACTGCTATTTGGCAAGCTTCTTCAAGTCTCATCTAGGGCTCTCAAGGAGCACCACCTGCTTATGGTTATCTCAAAAAAATAAATTTATCCGTAAGTGCTTACTTTTACACCTTTCAAGGGCCTGTTTTTCCATCTATTTGAAATCCTGTCTTGTGTACCCTTGTACCGTCTTGTTAAGATAATGAGACCTTCTACGCGCCTCACCTCCCCTCTCACAAGGAAAAAACTTCTTCTCGTTGGTCATATCATGCAATTCCCCCTCTCTACCAACCTATCTATAGATTTTGAGTAAGACATGCGAATTGGACTTCGTTCCTGGCGATTAGTGAAATGGGGTTCTCACTAAAATAAGAATCCCAAGGGCCCTTGGTGTACTTAAAAAGAGAAAGAAAGATTTTTGATTGATTGATGCTTGCTTTGTTAGATAGATGTGCGTTGCGTCTGAGGGTCTTCGATATAAGAATCGTTTCATCCATGGCGAATGGTATCGCCGTAGGAATGGAATTGATTCTCTCTAACTAGAAATATCATAAGAAAAGAAAGAAAGTTGCGTCGACGAATCCTTAGCTGACGCTCGTCCCTTCCTTTAGTCACACGTCGCAGTAGGTATCGAAAGCACAAAGCACAAAGCCACTATCTCCTTAATCAGTCGACCGGTCGACTGCTGCGACAGCGACGTAGAAGTAGCGCTACAGCAATTTAGACCCGTGTCGCGGAAGATCAGAGGAGTGGAGTTCCTCAAGGCAAAGCCGCTTAGGGCAAAGCTAGACCAATGGGACCGAGACATCAAAGCACTATCTCCCAGACTGACTTTATTATTCTACGCATGAACTCTGACTCCCGCTTGAAGAGGCAGTAGGAGATAGATCCATTCCTTCCACTTCGTTAAGATTTGGTCTTTTTGTCTGGCAGAAGTTTATGAACACAGTTCGAATACAAGAGAAGCAACTATACCGGCAGGAACAATGGGATATCTTGCACCTGAGTATGTTTATTCGGGTATTCCCACCGAGAAGACAGATGTTTACAGCTTTGGTGTGGTAGTGTTAGAGGTGGCAACGGGGAGAAGGCCTAAGCATAAACCCTCTTCAAGCTTGCCTTCCCGAAGTCTCCGTACAAGCTTTAGTTCTTTCTTTTCTTTGTTCCTTGGGATGTCTTGCCCTAGGGAATATCCTTTATTAGTTAGATTGATCCTATCTGCTTCTTAGCTTAGTTAGCTTAGTCGAAAGCTAGAGATTGATTGCCTTTAACTCGAAGTAAAGCAAGTTTCCTCGGTCAAGCTTATCCCCCTTTCCCGCATTAAAGAAATGAATAGACGAGGGGTAAGTAGCTTAGCTGGTAAAGAGGTAGACGGAGAGGACTGAGTTTAGGGTTCTTCCCCGGGCATTGCCCCTTCCCCTACAAAGGAAGGGAGATGTCGCTACAGCTACTACTAATATAATATGAGAGTCAGACTTGGCATATCCCGGATCGAAGGATCAAAGGGAGGAGACGATCGGAAGAGGTGAAGCTTACTCGAATGAAAAGAGAAAGCTTTGTCTTTCCTCGTGGGGTGGAGGACCAGGAGCCCTAAAGTCTTTCTTTTTTTTTTCGATTGAAGGCTTTTCGGGGACTTAGTCTCCGGGTCTAGAACCATTGCCATAGAATTTATTGGTGTAAGCCTTGTAAGCTTTCCATTCCAACTCTCTCCTAGTCTTTACCGTGTGTGTAAGGGGCTCTTGTAGGTCGATTGTTGTCATGATTGGACAGGAACGGCTAAAAGAAGGCGCGGAAAACACCCTTGGATTCGAAAAGGAGGGAAGGCTTCTCTCTGAAACCTGCAACGGGGAGACGATAGCCTTCCTTAACCGTTCTATCGGGAGCAAGGGTTTTCCCTCTATCGCTACTTACTACAACTATTACCTCGTGCAATCAAAAACATTAGATCAATAAAACAAATCGGATAACCGTCTAGAAATAGCGTAAGTGATTGCAGAAACTGGATTTCGACCTGATGGTTGCTTGGTCAATGTGTCTCGGGCCCTGACGAAGGGTGAAATCGGCTTGCTGATAATCATAAGCTTTCACTTGACTTCTTGGCTTTCGAAGAGATGGGAATGACCTAATTAAAATTGAAAGCCTCTGTCTATAATGTATTGTATTCTTATTCGGCTACTGGGGTCCTTCTATATTAACTTATTTGGTTTGAAACTCGGTTAGACTTGCATACGCATAAGGCCCTTTCTTTTGTAAATGAAATGTAGCTCTGCTTTCCGTTCTGCTTTTCCATGGGAGCTTCTTGCTGCTTTTCTTTGTTTATTAACTAGATTGCAGGCTGAACTTGTTGTCTGTCTTTCATTCGAATTGATTATATAAATTCATTCTTATCGCCTTTACGATAGATACTAATGACTCCAGGGATTTCAGTAGGTATGGGCTTCCGTAAATTAAACTATCTCCTTGCATCATAGCCAAAATCGGAGTTTGAACCCGGTGATCCTGTCCCGCTAAACACTAATCTCTCTCCCCTTCTTCTGGCATCTCGCATTCATTGTAGTCAATTTGGATATCCTTTGGGGTTGGGTAAAATCCTGCGTAAGCCTGAATAGCTCTCCTATGTACACATCCCCAGTGACATCCTCAAGTCAACGAGTTAGGAGCTTATACCGGGTAAAAAAGCAGTGAATAGAAGAAGGAGCAATTGCTCCTGTTGAATGAGTTTTCAAGTTTGAAGCTGCAATGGAGGAAGTGGAAGAAGTGGTACATTTGTCCGGGTAAGGGCTGAATGCCAACCAGTTCTCAATAATAAGAAGAAGGCGCGTTCAGCTAAGATACGAGATATGACTAGTGAATAAAGACAGAATTCCTTCAGCAGGGGATAAATTTAGCTTTTATCATTACATTTTATTCTCCGGAACTTGAAATCAACCCATCCCTTCCTTCGGTGAAGGAGAGTCCCGCCCAAATTAGCTGAAGAGGTTTTTTATTTAATAAGATGTGAGCCCCACTGGTTTAGAAGGCCTTCCTCCGGATGTGAATTCGGAATGTAGAGTCTGGAACCACCGGTCTTTATCGAAAGAATCCCCTTCTGATGGTTCTACGGCTTCAAGCTAGGGGAGCCCACCTTCCCCTCTTTGACCTCAACGCAGGTAAGCAAGCCCAGTTGGAGTTCTCCTTGCTGTCGGGCCAATTGCGATCTTTCTGATATTGGTATTCAAATGGTTTATTGGCGGGCTGAGACTACACAGGGGTAGAAGCCCATGCCAGTAGCACCAGTGCTTGCCCTTGTCTTCATTCACTTTTGAGCTTATCATAGGATAAATCCCCTTATCGTTGGAAATCCTCATATAAATCGTCGGTATAAAGATATATTCCACCAATGGGCACATCATTAGAGGAGACTAAAGGAAAGAGGATTGGAATGGATTGTTTAATGCCTCGACCAGATGAGGCTATGGAATGAATAGGTTTTGTCCGTTTAGTCACTCCGGTTCCTTAAGTTTCCACCATTGAACATGTGAATCCTCTTAAGATAAAGTCTCTAGTGCTTACCTTAATATAGTGGTGGTAGCAATCTAAGGATGAGCAGCTCTCCAAAGGTAGGTTAATCAGTCTATCCCCATTCCCGTATCGGGTAAGGGTTCCCGCTTCGCACCTTGCTTTCGATTAGGGGTCCCAGCCCTCTCCATTCTCTCAAGTACCTCTCCGCTTCCTCTGCTTGCTTTCATGTAGTTTATTGCGTAGAATAATTCCGCTTTCTTCTTACTTTTCTCTATTCGTTGAGGTACTTTCTCAGTCTTTTTAGGATATCAAAAGTGCTTCTTTCCAGTCCGCTAGCAGTCCATGCCTCAAATTGCTCGAGTCCAATCCCTTGTTGTCATAGATCGGGTGAATGCCCTTTCCTTGCCCTTTCAGTGGAGTAACCCAAAGCGAGTCTTGCAGGTCTGTCTAGTCGCATACCCCTTGAGTCTTATTGTTCTATTCGTTGCAGTGGGCGAAGTCGTATTTGTTACCAGCCATTTTGTTTAATGCCAAGATCGAGGAACGAAGATACCTTTTGTAGCCCCCGTCTCGTTGTCTGGTATTCCGCATGTCTCCTTGTCTCTTGGAAAAGCTTCCTCCCTCAAAATCATATAGGTCATCTCCGCAATTAGGAATACAATACCCGATGGCCCTCACTGAAGGAAGAAAGGAAGCGTTGTCGTGCTTCAATCCTACTAAGGTGCTTTCCCCTTCTTATTCTTGCTTGGCCCAATGCCTTTCTCCATCCTATCAGTCCGTCCAATCCCTTTCGAAAAACTCCTCCCCGCCTCAAGTGACTGAGCAACTGAACTCTTCGGACAAGGAAATGGAACCTCAACGAATAAGCGATAGGGCAGATAGACCTACAACCTCATAACCTACTTCTGAGGAGGAAAATGCACAAATGAGAGAAACCTTATTTGTGCATTTTCGTGAGGCACTATCTATCATATTATGAAGCTGGTGTCGTTCTACATGTTTAAGCTTGTACCCGTGTGTTTATCCTTATATGTACGCGGAACAAAGAATTATTATTATTACGAGTAGCTCGACTCACCAGAGGGATAGGAGAAGAATAAAGATAGGAGCGAGTGAGAACGACGCAGAGCCGAAAACCGATAGGAGTGTGAAGTAAAGCATTGAAGTTTAGCAGGCCCAGATAGGAGGTGGAAAAGGTTATATTGCACCCGTGAAGCATTTAAGTTTAGCGTGCAATAGAGTGATCAGAAAGGCTAACAGAACAGTGGATGTGCACGTACCTTAGATTAGGCTAACGTACAGTGTTCAAGTTCTTTCTTTAAAGAGTCTAGTCCAGGGCTATGAGTAGGGAAGTGGAATGAGTCAAGGACGCGAATAAGGAAAGAATTCTATTGTGCGAAAGAAAGAGTACGAACCTAACGAGAAGTGGGGGTACGAGTGATAACGACGTGGGTGAAATTCTCTGTTTTTTATAGGACGTATGTAATGCTTTCTCGGAGCCATGGGGGGACTAGCTCATGGCAAAGGCTCAAGTATCTATCGGAAGTGGTGGTTCATCAGTCTGTGCTAGGTAAGTGCTGAGATGGTGTTGCGAGAAAGTGGCTTTCTCATCGGGTTCGGGAATGGAGCCCACGTAGCGGTGCTCACGTTCTTTCTTACCTTCAAAGAGTAGGTCGGGCCTCCCATTAAAGAGCCGGAGCGGGAGATGCTGTAGAGGAGTGATCCTTGTTCTGAATCCACCCAACTGCTCTTACTTTATGTAAGTGCTTAGGCGAGGCTCCCTCTATCTTTATTTGATGAACCACCTTTTCTCCTTTAGCTGACTCATTTGATGCTTCTTTCTTTGCTTCTTTTCGGAATCCAAGGACTCCTCTCCTCTCAAATGCCTCTCAGGGGTTCGGTCCGCCCTTGAATCTCCCGGCAAGCAAATCAGCATACGTGAGAGAAGGGAGCGGCACCCGAATGTTAGAGCTTAGCTTACTTAGGACTCGGAAGTCAATCATGATGAAGCTGCCGCTTCCATGCCCTCAGTCGTTCTAGGCACCCCTCAGCGGCTGATAAAGAAGGGCGGCAGCTGCACTTCAACCCATTTAATGACGGGTCTTCCTAAGGGACCGTCGGCCCTCGCTGCTTAGGCTCGTGAGCGCTGTCTTCTTGCTGTGGTCGTCTTGTCTTCATGGCCTGGCGGGCTCTTTTCTTTGATCTCAAATAGCCACTCTCTTCGAGTACCAGTCGATTTCTTCCCCCGCCGCTTCTACGAACTTGATTCTTTATAGAAGACAGTTCTTCATCGAAGATGCTAGAGTCGTCCCGACCGGACTTGGTTCGGCTAAATGACAGTAGCTGGACACGGGTACAGCTTTGTTTCGCAACAATCAATGCTTCGCAACAATCTATGCTAATATACTAGCTAGTCCCGATCTCGACATGAACGAAGATCCCACTATTCCCTACTATACTCCCGCTTCTCTGAACACGGGTTAGCTTGCTCAAGTTACTTCGTTCCTGGGATGGGACTGTAGATCACACAGGGGATGGTTCTTTGCGTCATGTGTCAAGCTTCTGGCACATTTCGTTTCACAAGAGATAGAAAGCCGGAGATAGCTAACGCGCTTTTGCGTTGGTTGCTTTGAAGTAGCTGCCCGCTCCGCGATTCTGATCTTTTCCCCAGCAGACTCACATGCGAGAGATAGGTAGGTCTGAGAAACCTTCCGAAGATAGGTAGGTCTGAGAAACCTTCCGAGGCGTGCGAAAGTTATCTTTTACCCGGGCTCCATTGCAAGGGTGAGGTCCGCGCTCTATTGCTGGGCGAAGAATAGGCAATAGGCAGAGAGCGAGAGATGGCTGCGAGGGATCCTTCTTCCGAGGCGAGAATGAAGTCGTGCGAGCTCCACCTTTGATTCGTGCTTCCTCTTGTGATTCGTGCTTCCTGATCTTCCGGTCGTAAAGAGTGCTTTTCTTTCGGTCGTCTTCCGCATCTTCCCTTTTCTTCGTGACCGAACCCATCGATTTCCTTCTCGTTTCATTCATTCGTAGGGATAGCATAGCAAAGAGCGTAGCTGCGCTGGTCATAGCAAAGAGCGTAGCTGCGCTGGTCATAGCAAAGAAGTAGCTAGTTGCAAGAAAGATAGATAGCAAGTGCGATAGCTCGCCACTTATCCAATTGGGATAGGCGAGGGCGAAACGAAGGAAGGAGCCCTCCACTCTTATAAAATAAAAATGAGCTGTGCATCCCTGACCTACGACCACACACTTGCACTGGTCCTCACACGGTGAAGAAGACATTCCTGACCTCACCACTAGGCCTCACATGGTGAAGAAGACATCGCCGACTTACGACTACTAGGGCCTCATACGGTAAAGAAGATAGTTGCATATCCGACTACTCACTAGGCGTCTCAGATTGCTCTGCCTAAAAGAAAGATAGACGAGCTCCGCCTCAGATGGTAAAGAAGACTGCTCCGCCTCAGACGTAAAGATAGCCGAAGCTCTGGTAAAGAAGCTGCCTCAGATGGTAAAGAAGAGTGCTCTGCAGCACGATAGGGCCGAAACTCTACTCTGGAAAGATTGATTGATTGCTCTGCATGGTAAAGATAGCTGAAGCTCTGCCTCTCAGACGAAGAGAGCTCCGCCTCAGACAAAGAAGATAAGATTGAGATTGAGATAGCGGGTAAGCAGCAAGAGATCTCTCGCAGCCTCGCCTCAAGCGTGTAAGGGCTTCTGCTCTTTCTTTTTTCTCTCGCAGCCTACCAACTTCCTCGCTTGAGTTTAGTGCAAAGGATAGGTGCCCTAACCAATCAACTGATGAAAGGTGAGCTGATGAAAGGGACTCGTTCACCTAGAGACCGGCAAAGCGAAATCAAAGCAAATCACGCTCATCGCTCCCTTGACTCAGATTAGTTGACAACAGTGACTCATAACCATAATAGATGCGAGAAAAGATCAGAATGAAAAGACTGCTGAAACAGAAAAGAGATAGATAGATGCGAGTGAGTGCGGGTAGGCTCCTCCGAAGCTACATGCCTTACTATATAATGAAAGGTGCGAAGCATCAAGCTCAACTCAACTCTTTGTTTTGCCCTCGCTGTCGTTTAGTGCTTCGTCTCCCTTCTCTCTTCTCGCTCCTTACGGACGGATTCCCGACTGAAACGATAGCAAGCGTCCCGACACTTATATTCTGAACTGCTGTCCCTACTTCTTTCTCTCGTTCGCATAGGCCGTGATAGCTTCTTTTTAGTTCGGGACTCTTTCCAACCAACCTAGGCATATAGCCTCTCACTCTTTTGCCTACCTTGAGTTCATTTCATTTGCCTAGTTAGCTGTTGTTTGGTTGTCCTGACCCGATAGAGGTAGGAGCGGCGGAAAAAGCAGCTACGTAGATTCAAGTATTTTAAATAAGAATTTAGTGGATTCATTTTCATATTTAGTTGAATCCATTTTTGTTCATATTGAGTTGATTTCAATTTCTTTATCTTGATTCCAATTGTACAATATTATGAGTCTCCGGGTAGTGGTATTAGTCTGCATATTTCTTAGTCTATGGCATTGCGCCGATAGCTATGAACTCTCAGGCCCGAACAAAGTGACGGGAAGAAGCGACGTGGCATTGTGCCAATATGTTGAACTCTACTCTCTCGTTCGCTCAGGTCGTTAATCTTGGAATGAACTCTGACCCTTAATATCCAAATGTGTTGTTAAGCGTATAGCATCTTCAGATCTTTTCCCGTAAAGGAGTTGACTTACTCAAACTCAAATTAAGTCGCTTTCATTCAAGATCTTAGGCTGCCGTAGCTCAGCCAGCAGAAGCAGATGAAGCCAAAAGTCGATTGCACAATAACCAGTTCCACCTTTCGTCACTTCCCTCTTCGGATTGAGGATGCTGCTCGGGTCTTTCTGTTGCTGCGAGTGATAATGGTAGAGTGAATTCCAAGAGTCCATGTTATGTTAGCCGTGAAAAGAGATGTGCATGTCAAGTATAGTGATCGTTGAACGACGCGGAATCCTTTCATATGGATATAGTTATCATATGGATATGGTTAGAGTGAATTCCAAGATTAACGACGTAGGTATGTTTGGATATATGTCAATTGCCCCAAAAGGATAGTCGTAAATTGCCCTAATTAAGTTGTCATGTCTCCACGTCACCCCGTCTAACTCACTCGGCCCTTTGTGGCTATTTTGACTCCTTAATTTAGACTCCTTGATTTTGACTCCTTCCATTCACGACCTCTTGCTTAGGAACGAGTGATAATGGTAGAGTTCATGGCTTTGTGGTCCATTCACGACTGTTCCCGTGCGACATCTACTAGCGACGTGAAGAGATTCAGACTGAGATTAAAGTACGGCACCCCGACCGGCAGGGGTAGAGTTCATTCCAAGAGTCCATTCGCTCCTCTACCTCTCCCTTACGGTCGATCCCCTCGAATATTGTTACACTCGGCCCTTACAGTCTCGCGCGTCATTATCATTCGCCCCTTCTTTCTCAAAAGAACTTGAATTGATTGACTAGTCAAGGGTCACATTCTTTGGTTTTCTAGTTCTGTTATCCGCCCACGCACGTTCCTTAACGCGGGCTTTCCAAGTATCTTGGGGAAGAGGCTTCTTAGGCAAAAAACACATGGGAGAAACTGACTGTAAATTACATGAAAGGTTCAATCGTCATCTTCATTCTAGAATAAGTATCCAAGTTCAATCAGGTCCAACCTTCATATACATACAATAAAGGGCCTGCACATATCAATCTCATATACA